>BQNB010031784.1:0-47725 GCA_026074375.1 Tanacetum coccineum | reverse complement strand
AAGCTTTCAAGTTAAATATCAAGAATAGTATGAGCATGTCGGTCCGAAGGTCACAAGATGGCAAAAGATCACAAGATGATGATTCTAGATTATATTCGGCTGATGATCTCAAAAAGCTCAAAGATCACATGCAAGTCAAGCTTAAATGAACAAGCTTGATTTCAAAAGCTTTTAATTTATAATGACTGAAAACATCAATTTTATTATAGGGAAACATACGGATAAAAGTATAACCCACATATGTAGTATAATCATTTTAGGTAAGACCAGGTCGTCCACAGGGATTTGAGTAGTATTCTAATAATCAGAAAAACAGACTTTAACAATTTTGTAAATAACTTTTTACTAGTGATAATAAAGATGACTACTCGGATAGCTGAAAATAATTTATAAGTGTTGGAAATGATCTTGAAAATGGAACCTTTAACTTACAAAAAGGATTTCTCATCAGAAAACATTTTCACAAATTAACTTAATTAACTCAAGACTTATATTTAGTAGACTATACCAAATGTGTCACTCAAATAGTTTAGTTACTTATTATATCAAAGCTTATTTTGTTTACCAATTTACAAAAGTGTATTTCTCGACACAGATAAAGATCATAGACAAATCTTTAAAACCACATAGATCATAACAGATGTTTTGACCTATACCGGTATGATTATATAATCTAAGTTGATAAGCAAAAACCGATAAGATAGGATATAACAGGATTGCAACATAAGCTTGAGATTAAAGAGATCACGATCATACCAAAACTTATTCATTATCATAACATCACCAAGTAGTCATGAGAGATTTAGCCTCTCATGGCTAAGTGGTCCATAACATAGCTTGATTCAACAATAAACTTCATTATTTCACTAAACTAGTATGATGATCTTCTTCGTTCTTGGTTGTTTGATCTTGATTCCTCCAAGAGGGTGTGGTGTTTTATGCTTGGTGGATGTTTAGAAAGGGCTTGTGAGGGAAGAGGTATGTGAGATTGTTATAAGAAGAAATGAAGAAGGGATGAGTGAATTTGCTTAAAATTCATCCCTATTTATAGGCTGTGTGAGGGGTGAAAGTGCGGCGCACAAAGATATTTATGTGGCTTACTTGGTGATTAAATGCGAGGGAATTGAATGTTTAGTGAAAAAGTATGGCGCACAAGAGAATATGTGCGGCGTACTTGGGGGTATTAATGTAATAGCATTAAAGTCTTCATTTATTCTTTGTAGTCAGATGGGAAGTGCGGCACAAAAAATAGTAAGTGCGGCATACTTGTGGAGTTAATGCGTTTATTTGACTAAGTCTTTAATTCCATTGACTTGAGGAGAAGTGCAGCGCACAAAGGATAAGTGCGGCGCACATTTGCACTTTAGGGCTTGATCTTTATATTCTTTGTATATTGTTTTCCTTAGCATATAAATACTCGATCTTTGTTGTGTTTGAGCTCGGGATGTATTTAAGTGAACCTGCAAGCAATTCATGCTATTAAGTATCGAAAGTTCACGAGAAATAATTAAATATATGCAAATAACGCCACCGGAAATATGTATAATTTAGGCATTATGAAATCCCTCCATACTTAGCCGTTGTTTGCCCTCAAGCAATCAAAGCGAGAAAATAAAATCATTTATCGTGTCGTGGAGAAAATTTGATTTTACAAGTGTTGACAGGTTTAGATAACTTTTCAGGCATTGACATATAACATAGCACCTCACAGGGGAATGTGTTTGATTTAAAATTTACCCAGACACTCAGATAGGGTTTATATAGTTCTGTAGAGACACTTAATTTGTACAGACATAATTTAGACAACTACCATAGGCTTGTACTTGACACATAAACCTGACCGAAGGGCGGAACTTGATACTGAAGCGGGAGCATATACTAATATTCATGTGCCAGAACTTAAGCCTTTATTTCTTTGAACTACTATATATTACACACTTTTTTTACCAGGATAATAATAACTAAGGCTTGGCACAGGACTTCATCTTTTAACTTTAACTTCTTTACTTAAAAATTTCTACAACTTAGTGCTAAAGGGAGCTGACTCGCTGATACTCACCCCTTAATATGTACCAACAAATACAAATAAACGTGAATACACAACAGGGATCAGAATCCGCGAGACCAAGAAAACCGGAAGCAGTATAGAGTGTTTTCGGGTCGTTATGTCCCAACGAGGCTTGAAATGGAAAATCGAAAGACGATTGATAATTGATGTTTGACTATAACAAGGAATGATTGGGAACTAATACTGAATAAAAAAATGCACATAAAAATAAGCAAAGAAAATAAGCTGGAACAATAATAAAAGCTAGAAATAGTGAAAACACCTAAAACTTTTACACTAAGACACAAATAAGCTCAAATAAGCTTAAGACAAATCAAATAAGCTAAACTAACTCTAAATAAGCAAATACAAAAAGCAATTAAGCTAAATTAAACAAGGAAACAAACAGCAGTACTAACAATATTACTAACAGTATAACTATCAGTACTAACTTAGAGTTAGTACTGCTAGCTTAAGGTTAGTACTGCTAGCTTTAACAAAACACAATGAAACAAGAAATAAACAATAAGCTAAAACAGATATTTATCTAACCTTAATAAGTACTCAGCAATAAGAATAAGCAGCTAGAATAAACTATAATGGCAAATAAGTTAAAAAGCTACAAACTGATACACTATTGAAAATACTTTGAAAAGGAAAATAAGCTTAAATAAGCTTACTCCTAAAAACAGTAAAGGAAAATGGTTTAATCTACTCTAAAAAGCTAAGGAATTCTTTAAATAAGCAGAACTAATAAGCTAATAAGTAAAATGAACTAACAGTACTAGCAGTTTTAACTACCAGTACTAACTTGGAGTTAGTACTGCTAGCCTTGAGTTAGTACTGCTACCTTTGGAATCCAAGAAAATAAACCAGCAGTACTAACTTGGAGTTAGTACTGCTTGTTCTAAACACCCCTTAAAATTTTCAAAAATCAATTTTCTTTTCATCCAGATTAAAAACAGATTATCAAATAACAAATTAAAACACTTATAAGCAAATTTTAATCAATAATAAGCAATTAAATAAGCTGAATTAGTATAACAGTATTAACTCCTAACTAACAGTTTTATCAAATGAACTAACAGTACTAACTAAGAAAGTGATACAAACTATTTTAAAACTAACAAGTAAGCAAGATAAGCACTAAACATACTGATAAAGCACAAATAAGTAAACATAAGCAACAAATAGGCACTAATAAGCAGTTATGCAGTAACTAAGAGAAATAAGAGAAAGAGAGACTTACAACACCCTTGCTCAAAACAGGGTTAAACCAAGAGTCTACAAGCTCTAGCTTGTATAAAACAAGCTAGTGAGAGTCCATAAGCCCATCCAGAACTGGCTTATCATCCATAAAATAAGCTGTGGTGTACTTGAGAGTGATTTTCTCTTAACTACTTAACTTTTTAAATTTATTTAATTAGAGCAGCTTATAAACAAACTGTATTGAGAGCTTTTTGAACACAAAACAGCACAATTAAGAAACTTAACACTTGGAATTGTAAATTGACTTAAACCCTCCAATTTGTATTAAAACTTGAAAGTGTTACAAAGCTGAAAGTAAAAGCTGTAAATGACTTTAAAAATTGAAAATTAAACTAAGAAATTCTAAGATTAACTAGTTAACTAAGATAACTCTCCCTTCACAAAGTTTACAAAAGACTCTATTTATAGCCGAAGTCTTCTTCTCTTAGACTTCTTTCTTCTGTGTTTCTTTGTAGAGACAACAAACTAGTGTGCTTGTTTGTGTTGAGGTGTTTTTATTAAAAACAAATCCAGCATCAATTTCTTTTGTGCTTCATTTGAGTCAATCCACAGCCACCGAAATACTTGGGAATGTGGGATTGGCCCAACATGGCATTTACACAGCTGGAGGGGGGGGGGGGTGATAGAGGAGAGGTTGAAATGATTTTTCTAGTGTTGAGTGTTTTGCAGGTAGAAAGGTAGGACGACATCCAAGTTGTACCTGGATTTTGTTGGGCAGGAAAGAAGGGCTTTTGGTAAGTAGGCATTTTTTCCCCTCAAGATAAATAACTTGAATGCAATCTTTGCCCGGTATGCATTTTGACCCTTGTCTTTAATTCTTGTAATACAACTTAGGTTTGGTAATTTTTTAGTCCTCAAGTGTATTTTCTACACTTGTTTACCTTTGACCTTGTCCTTACCATTCCGTGCTTGTTTAGTTGTTTTTTGGCTTTCCATTATTGAATATCGTTCCTCACAATTTCAAATGCAAAACATACAAATACAATGTATTTTTAGTCCGTTTTTAGTCATTTAAGTCTTTTATTTAATGGGAAAATGTATGTGTTATAAGCACATACCAGTACCACTACACTTTAGCCTATTTCATGTTGCTACGATGTTCTATAGACCGTGATGTTTTCATTAATTGTTGGCATAAACTTCATGTATACTTGGTGGTGCAAATCATGGAAAACACGTAATGGGTATGGTGACTACTTTTAATGGATATGTACATCAAAAATTCCAATTAAAAAAAATTAGGAAAGTCACAAGAGGATAGTGATAGTAATGATGAGGAATACTCATTAAAAAGGGATGAAACTGGAAAACCATTCGCCTAAAATACTTGGACAACGAGTGGAAATGAAGGGGATCTTGAGACATGGATTGGGGATGAAGAGGTGGAGCAAGATAATGATTTTGATTGGAAACATGATCCATACCATTTAGTTGATCAAGCTGAAGAGATTAGAGACTTGTTTTGATAACTTGATCAAACAATTAAGGATGTGATGTATCAAAATAATGGACTAAAAAACATGTGGTTGTGATTGATCTAGTTGATGTTCCTGTTGTTGATCCAATGGTGACTGAGGAGGTGGTGGTAAGGGTTGAAGAAGTAGTGGAAGCGGATGTTGATCCAAGTTTGAAGTTGAAATGTAATTGATTCAGTGATGAAAGGGAATGTTGATCTAGCTGAAGAGATTGTTAAAGAAAAGGTTGAAAACCAAGCAAGAGCAATCAAGAGGAGAAAAGTGATGGTTGAAAAGGAAAAAAAAGATGGTAGTCAATAAATGCTTTTATGTTTAATTTCATAAACACTTATATTTTTGTTATAGTTATGTTCTAGAATTTTAGGACAATATGTAGTTATGTATTTGTGGTGTAATAGTTTGTTAGTTGTTTGGAATGCTTGTATACATTTTGTAGTCTTTATGGTATGCGAAGCCAACTTGCTAGTAAATTTTGGCAATTATATGCATTTAGATTGACTTGCAAAAGTCAAACTTATATTATTTGATAGGGTGTTTGGATCACTTGAACTGACTTACAAAAGTTAATGTTGTGGTATTCTTCATTTTCCTTAAACTATACTTATGCATTAGTCAAAGTTGTGGTATATCCCTCATAAATGCACCTCCTAACTATCACAATAGAGTGCCTACATACACATGCCTACCTTCTATTTCATTCTTATCTCAATAGTTACATTGCCTGATGTTGATTCAAAATGTTAAAGAATAGTTTCATGAGATGATTGATTTGTTTGGACACACCTTTGGATATGATGTTGCATGGCTTGAAAACCAAAGTTTTTACAATCCTTTAGTAGATGTACATAAATCGTTGTAGCGTAGTATATGGCAAGACACAGGGATTGATCGTTCTCTAGGGGAATAGTTGGGAAGGTTTAAATCGAATGTTACTAAAGAGTCTACGGAATGAGAAGACTATTTTTCTGTTTTTATGTTTTCTTAGAAAGCAAGTAAAATCTCGGGTTTGAAAGAGGTTTGTTTTAAACTAATTAAACTGCTAATCTACTTCTAAACTAAACTAACTATGTGGAAACTCATATAGGTAAACAAACATGCTCACTTAATCATGCACTACTCCTTAGTTGCTCTTCCTAATGCTATTGCCCGTCACCCTTGCAATGCAATGTGTAAGTATTTTCTAATTAATAAGTGAATTACACGAACCCACTATCTATGTAATAACCGAATAGGACAAAACACAAGTTAGGTAGTATGAAGACTATTACACGACACCTAATGATAATCACACTCAATGAAACTACTTAAAAGGTGATCAACCCCATAAAAGCAAGGTAGTATAAAGACTGTTGTAAGGGTATCCTCTCTACACAATCACGATTCCCTAGACTTCTTCGCGTTCAATAGAAGCTAGTTTTCTAGAGCCTAACGTACACACCATTAGCAAGAAGCAGTAGTAGTAAAAGGAGTTACGAACCTATTTCTTCCCAAATTGAGTCCATAGTGTATGTATTTCCTCCAAGTGCTTCCCAAATGCTATAATCACAAAAATAAATGGTTAAGCATGATAAGTAGGGATAATTGCATCAATTCGGGGTTAAAATGACCTTGAAAAAGTGTATAAAATTACACCTCATCAAATACCCCTATGTTGTCCTAATACTAACCCATTTCACACGAACAAACATACAAGGTGATAAAAATTAGAGAGAAGATAAAGAGAAGATAGAGAGAGAAAGTAGAGAGAAGAAGAGAGGTGGAAGGAGGGAATGTCTATTCTTACCAAGAGAAATTACCAACCAACACCCTCCTAAGGGTGGTATATATAGGCTTATGTTGGGCTTTGGCCCAAAACATGGATAATATTAGCTTAAAGTCAAAGCCCGTGAAACCCGACTAGCCTATTACAACAATTACAAAGTTACTCAAACTTAAAGACCCGACTAAATATATAATGACTTTTACTTCTATTGTTTGACTCGATACTGTTGAGGCTAACAATCTTTACCCCCCCCCCCCAGCAAAAGAAAAGTCATTGAAGTCCGTTATCGTAAATCTCTAAATAGTATTGGTCTTGGTCTTTAGAACTTCGTTGTAATGGCTTGTTCCATCATGCTTGTGATCTCTGATCTTGAGCCTTTTCATTGTCTTTAAACTTTGTCTTTAGTTTCGAGATCTTTAAATGTTATATGTATTTATCTGAGCATGAGCACGTGGTTATTGAAATATGATGCTGCCGGATTGAGGTCGTAGCTGCGTCGTCTTAACCTGCATTTAAATGTTAGTGATCAACAACATATATGGATGAATATGGCTTTGTCATTCGTCGGAGTTTGGTTACGTTAACCTTCGGTTCTGTAAGGATTGACCTGTGATTAGGTAGATTCATTTAAAAAATCTCATGACAGGTATTTCCTACTGTAAAAGTGTGGTATGAACCTAATAACACAGATGTTTTAGATTCACCATGCTTGCTTGTTCTTATACCAGAAAGTCTCAAAGCAGACAACACGATATGAGTGAATTAGTTAGTTACTATCTGACTTATTAAGTCGCCAATTCATATACTAGACCAAAATCGATATCCAGTTGACACAATCTTGATCTATATAGAATCTCGTAAGTCACCTACAATAGTACTATTTGATGTTGACACTAGAAGGATTTCCATTTGTCACTATGGAATGCTAAAGAGCATCACTCTAAATGTTTTGGCATAATCACAAGGATAATGCGTAGGACACTTTGTTATCACTTGTGTTCTAGATGTTGACAACAAGTGTTTATCATGAAATGTGTCCTAATGAGATTTATAGATTGATCTCTTTGGCTCTAGACTCGATATGTGCATTTTGGTTTTAGTGATCAGGGGCTGGATCAGACTGCCACCTTTTTAATATCAACTAACTCAGAGTAAGAAAGTCAATAGAAGTCGTGTTGATCTCCATGACAAATGAGACAAGAATATTTGAGAAAAGGAAAACTTTGAATAAAATAGGCAGGGAAGGGTATGTACAATGCATCCACTGAGTCAAGATCACATTATTCAATAACCAAAATTCATCTTAGTGAAGACGATAGTATATGTATTGACCTGGTATCGCCTTAAGTTGTATGGAGGGCTTCTTTCTTTACACCTTTATCTTACATTTCTTTGTCATCTTCAACCCCTTAATTCTTACCAAGACGTCAATTACTAACACTTGTTTATGATTGTTCCAAGTGTTAAGCTCATGCTTTAGTCAACATTATTTCCTTTCTCATTCTTCTCCCAATCATACCTAAAGACTGTTATTTCTAACTATAAAGTGTCCTTGGGTAGATCCCTCCGTTATGGTTAGATCATAGGACTAATACCTAACCTAACCACCTTATGAATTCATAATCGTCATGAATTAATAGGTTGTTGGGTATTTGATCGTCACAATAAAACCATTTGAAAAATCAATCAAAGTGTTTGATAGAATATCAAAACGTTTGACACTTTGAAAGTTTTATCTTTTGAAAAAACTCCCCCTTTAAACGTTCATCGATAAACGAAAGTGTTTTGCACATGTGAGTAGAAGTGAAAAGCACTTCGAGTCTTTAGATCACTTATTTTTCTTGATCACTTTTTAAGCACATTTCTCCCCTTATTTTAAATACTAAGTCACTTAGTTTTTGAAATACCAAGTGATGAAAATTTGTTATGAAAAATCAATGGGAAGAGAAATGTTTTAGCATGAATGATGTGGAACATTATGTTTTGCCTCCCCTCAATTTTACATATGTTTGACATCACAAAAAATTAATACCAAGTTGTAAATTAGATATAAAATTGAGGGTGCGAAGTGTTGAGCACACAATTTTGAAAGATTATGAAATGGCATTGAAGAATTCTTGAAAAACTGTGCTCACACACTGGATTCTCTTATAACAATCATTTTAAGCAATTTATGTCGTTATTACCAATGATTATGTTATAGAGACTTTGTATAAGTTTGAATACAAAAAAATTATCGTGCATTAAAAACTTTGGTTTTTTGAAAAACCCCCCCTCAATAGTAATTGAATCATTTATTTAAAACTATACCACGATATAACTATTAGCGTCATTGAAAGTTCCGTGAGGAAGTGGAGTGTTGAACACACCAATTTTGAAAGATTTTTAATGTTGTAAGAATTCTGAAAAATTTGTGTTTACACGGTTTTGAAAAACTACATGTCAGCAGACTTCCACTCGAACACTAAGGATAAGCGCACTTATGCGTACACTGTCCTTTCTTGAGCTTAAAACTTTGAATGTCTTGTATAAACTGCTCAAGACCAAAAAATTGCTTTTCTCGTTGTTAGGATAAGTTACCTTCATATATAAAGCTTCCTTTATTTGATGTCCGGGTTATGCACTGATATGAGCATAAGCCATTAAGAAAATTAGAAATGACATGTTTTGAAACTTTTGAACTCTTGCTCGAACTTCATTTACACACCCGTGTCAATGTTATCGACATTTCTAGGTATATAAATGTTATCGATTCTAAGAGACATGTCAAGAAG
Source organism: Tanacetum coccineum (assembly GCA_026074375.1). Classification (NCBI taxonomy): domain Eukaryota; kingdom Viridiplantae; phylum Streptophyta; class Magnoliopsida; order Asterales; family Asteraceae; genus Tanacetum; species Tanacetum coccineum. The sequence goes on along the minus strand of BQNB010031784.1, from coordinate 38,398 downwards.
ATTATTTTTAGAATTTTTTGATTTTGTATTTTCTTTTTGAAATTTTATATTTTTGTATTTAGTTTTATAGGTATTATATTTTTGTATTTTGTTTTTCTCAAAAATATTTATATGTCGATGTTTGATAAAAGCTATCAAGCAGTCTCTTTTGCCAGAACCTCCAATTCTGCTGGAGTCAAACATCTCATACCAATTCATCTAACAAGATACTCAAACCTTTCTTGTGAAAGAGCTTTCGCAAACATGTCAGCTAACTAGTATTCAATTCTGACAAATTACAATTCAACTATACCACGTTCAACCTGTTCCTTTATGAAATGATAACGGACATTGATGTGCTTGGTACGGGAGTGCTGTACAGGGTTGCACGACATGGCTATGGATGATTTGGAGTCACAGTATAATGGTATTATGTTGTAGTCAAAGCCATAATCCTTAAGCTGTGTTCTCATCCACATTACTTGAGCACAACTTGCAGATAATGCCATGTACTCTGCTTCTGCTATTGACATGGCAGTGTAGTCCTGCTTCTTGGATATCCAACTGACTAGCTTATCACCTAGGAATTGTATTCCTCCAGAAGTGCTTTTGCGAGTATCAAGACAACCTGCGTGGTAGGCATCTGAGTTCAAAACCAGAATCCTTTAGATACCAGATGTCCCCACGTTGCTTGTGCCCGTTAAGAATCGAAAGAACCTTTAACCTCCTTATGCTTTTCCGTTGGTCATGCTTAAAACGTGCAAGGTTAGTATATAACATTGTTTGGTTCAATGGGTGTTCCACTCAGATTTGCATCCAGCTTAGGTTTAGTAGCCATTGGTGTACCAAGGCTGTCACATTTATCCATTCCATGTTTTTAAGTATTTCTAAAGCGTACTTGGCCTGGTTGACAAAGATACCTCGTGGGGATTGGTGGATCTGAAGCCTAAAAAGAATTTCATTTTCCCATTAAGGACATCTCAAATCAAACTGTGGGCATCAGTTTCAAACTTCACTAGATAATTTGGGTTTGTAGAACATAAACGTCTCTTTTGGGTCGTTTTCTATGATTATGATTGTTGTATCCATGAAGTAATACCCCAGATTAGCTTCCACTGCTAGATTGTAAAAATGGGGGTGTTACAGAACGACCATTTAAAAGTCGTTTAAAACTGATACATTGGATTTAACAAATTGTTTGTTACAAAAGCTCGAAGCTTCACTTGTTCGTTGTGAAAAATACAAAGATTCTAGTCTATAACAAATATTTCCCCAAAATGTAATGCAACCAAATCTTTAATGCACATGACTTCTAAAATAACTACCACCAATGTATCCCTTGTCTTGTACCTCATTGATCTCCTAAGAAAACATGCTTTAAAACGTCAACAATAATGTTGGTGTATTCATAGGTTTGTAAAATGTATAATATAAGACCACAAGATTTCCCAAGTGTATGATAATGCAACATATGCAAACATCACAAAAATGTAATTACGTTTCCCTAAGCTCATGACACTGAAGCTTGATGTTTGTAAAGTTATATATACGTAATAATATCCAAAGTATAGAAAATTCTAAAACTACCCTTGAGGATAAAGGTAGTAGAAAATATCTTACAAAAATACTACACGTTTAACCGGTAAGTGATTACCAGGTCGTTTTCCCAAAGACTTATGAAATTGAGACCTCGTTTGTTATTTGGACAAAGACTTAAATTGGTTCAAACTTTTTGGATTAATTTTCTAAATCTACAATTAAAAACAATTAAAGCAAGCAAGAAAAATTAACGACTAAGCAATTTAAAACAAATAACGGTAATTAAAGAAAACGTGACAAATAAGCAATTGAACTAAATTAAATCCTAAATGCTTTTCTAATCATTTTCTAATGCTAAATGACTATTTAAAAAGAAAATGCTAAGGAAATTCTAAAACGAGAGTGGTTAAAGCTTAAAAACGAAGAAAACGAGAACGGGAATCGAATCTCGTTCTTTAAAAAGTGAACTTTCAAAATATTAACCCTAAGAAAGTAAATTTCAAACCTAAGCCTAGAATATGATAAAAGAAAATTTTATAAAAAAGAAAATTATTTTTTTTGATTATTTTTCTATTTTTTATGATTTTTTTAAAGTTTTTAACAAAATTAATTTACGAAAAATATAAAACTTTAAGCTAAAAATCCTAAAAAATTTCAAAAAATAACTTATGATAAGCAGGATGCAGGAAAAATAAGAAATCCTAAAGTGCTAAACTAAATAAGCCGTGAAAAATCAAATGAGCACTCGAAGTGCTTATTATACTTAAAACTCAAAAAAGGGTTAAAAGTATTTTAAATGCACCTTGGGACGTAAAAGTCCCAAGGGCGCAGTGGTTAATGGTGTGTGTGTTGAGTGCTATGAAAGGTTGAGGAGGGTTGAGGTTGTGGGTTCGAGCCCTTCTCACCCATAATTTCTCCTCTTCCTTTTTTTATTTTTGCTAAAACCTAAAAAGCAAAGTTATTAAGCAGGTAAAAATAAGCTACTTTTGTGAAATTAACTTTTTTATAAATCACTAATAAGCTAGTAAACAGCTTAAAAGCTATACAGGAAACACTTAACCATTTTTTTACTTTTTTGTAAACTTAATAAGCTCAAAACTAAGATAAGCTAAAACTAAGATTTAATAAGCTATAAGCAATCTATGACTACCCTAATAAGCTGGAAATAAGCAACGAATTAAAATCAATAAGCTCAGAAATCAAATAAGTACTTAATCTAAACCAAATAGTCTAAACTAGTAACTTTGAGCTTATTTTTAAGCATTCTAATGAAACCTTATGAAAATCTAGCTTATACCTAAGGAAAGCTTAGTCTAATCTCTATCTAAAACTTTAATAAAAAAGGAGTTTGAAATCTAAATAAGCTATGAAAAGACTTAATGAAAAAGCTACTTGCTATTTAAACTTTGTTTTTGGTTTTTCTGTGAAAAGACTCATAAGCTAAATCCTGGACCTAATAAGCTACAAACTGCTTAAAACTACCTTAACTAACAAATTTAAGCAAGATTTAACCTGGAAAACTAAAGTTATAAGCTAAAATTCTCAAATAAGCACTTGATGAAAACTGTTAACTAAACAGTCTCTGGAGGCAATTTTAAGCTTAATTTCAAATAAGCAAATGGACCCTTGTGGGCAAAGAGACTTGTATTTATAGAAAGCTAATCCAAAAGACTATTTAAATCAGCTTTTAAAACAAAGTTTAAAAATTAAGTTACCAATGAAAAAGTCTGTTAAAAATTGCTTATTAGACCTAGTGTTCTGAGTTAACTTTTGGTTTTTGAAAAGACAAATTGCTAATTTGTAAGCTAAAAACAGATTACCAATTAAGCTTTTTAGACTAAAATAAGTTCAAACAAATGAAGATTAGCCTAAAATCTACTAGTATACTAAAAATTAAGACCTAACAACTAATTTAAAAGTCTGAACTTTAAGCTAGAAGATGGCCTTTTGGCCTTTTATGCTGCTGATGCAGTTTGCAAGCAAAGCATCCAAATCTTAAAACCAACAAGTGCAGACTCAAGACTTGTTTTCTACACTTTTAAAACATCAAACTAACTGCAAAATGAGCAATGAAGGCATCTTAAACAGGCTTAAACTTAAAATGCAAATAAATTTGAACTTAAGCTAACAGATTCTAACTTCCACTTACTAACTAGATTAAAACTAATTTTAAACCTCAAAAACCTTAAAGCCTGATCTTATAAACCTACAAATGAATTATAAAACCAATCCTAAGGACTAAATGGCCTTGGCAGCACTAACTTGAGTTAGTGCTGCCTTGTGCCAAACACCCCTTAAAAAAGCTTAAATCCATTTTAAGCTTATAAAAACAAGATTTAATGCACAAACAAGTAATACTAGATAATAATAAGCTAATTATAAACCTAATTAACAGATCTAAACAACTATTTAAGCAGAATTAATAAGCTAGTAGATTATGCTAATGTTTTTGGATTTTTAACTGATTTATAACAATAACAAGCATACTCCATAAGCATCAAATAAGTATACTAAGCAGAAATAAGAAAATCTAAACTACAAATAAGCAAACAATAAGTAGATTAAGCAGATTTAAGCTAATAGAACAATTATAACTAGAAATTTAAATGATAGTTAAGAATAAGAAAAGGAAAAGAGAAATGTACCTACACCTCAGCTAAACAGAGGTGATTTGCTCACAATAAAGCTTATAACAGCTGCTTAAGCTTATAGCTTAAGCTTAATCCCAAATCCTAATCTATTCCTAACACTTGACCTTCAAGCACTATTACCTACTTGAAAACTCTTAGCAGCCATCCAATTCCATTTAGTTTTCAAGCATTTGATGAGCTTTTAGTAGCTTAAGAGTAGTATGAGCTTATGAAACAGTATACGAGCTTATTTAACCATAATTTTGCATAAAAGTAAACGTATGAAAAGACAATTGCAATATGAGTAAACTTGAACTTTTTATTAATAGTAAAACTGATTACAAGATTGAATTTGAAATTACATTAACTTGAAAAACAATTAGCTAAAAAGAAATTACATAAGCTGAAATTATAAAAACTACACTAAGCTACTAAAAACTAGCAAAAGAAGAAGATAAGCTGTGAGTGAGGCAAGGCTTTCTTTATAGGAGATAAGGGAAGCTTCTAGGTCTTGGGCGCTCCTCCTTGATCTCTAATCCTGGCCCTTGAATCTCTTCAATCATTGGATCCCTTCTCTAAGCCGTTGGATTAATAAGTGAGCACACGGATTGCCAGCGTGGCAATCCTTGTGTCAGAGGCCTTGTGCTTCTTTTGGCTGATTTTTAGTGTAAAATTCCTTCTCTTGTGTGTTTCTTTATAGCAAGCGTGGCATTCCCTTGACCTAATTGACCAATCATGAGCCTCTTGTGACGTCTTTGATGCTGACAAGAAGCTTGGTAATAGCATCTTCTTGGCACGCTGGACGAGTGAAGGGATTGGGTTAATTTGGGTTTAATTTGAGCTGGGTAAAGTGGGGGAGACGGTGAACAGTAAAAAAATGTTTTCCCGCCTCCAAATGTTATTCGTTTGAGGTTTAACTGAGGGGAATGGGTGTTTGACTTGGGCTTATGTATAAAGGGTTTGGGCTGTTTGGTTTATTTGGGCTCAGTTTTGGGATTTAAGGATTTTGGTTATAAAGAGTTAACGACCGTTAGTTCTTTAGTAACAAAGGACTAACGGTGTTATAAATTTAGGGCTTTTTGTGAAATTGGTTTTAACATTAAGGCTCATTTAGGTATTTTGTGGGTTTTTGTCGTTTGTGAGTTGACCATTGTTGACCATGGTTGACTATTTAACCTTTTTGCTATCAAACTCCCGGCTCTTGTGCACTCTTTCCATTCCCGTGTTCGTTTTTACCCGGTTTTGACCGTTTTCCTGTGATTTTTGCAATATCCGTACCTACACATCACAAATGACAAAACAAGAAATATACAAGCATAATTTGCAAAATTTGTTCATTTTAGGGTCATTTTTGGTATAAAAAGGATATGTGATTTCTCACATATTAAAATTCCCCAAACTAAGTGATTACCGTGTCCTCACGCAATGTTATATGCTCTAAAACCAAATACCTCAAAACTTTCCCAAACTAAATCTTTGGAAAGTAGCAAAGACTTTTGTGGGGAAAGTTAAGAAATTACAAGCTTTAAAACACCCTATTTTCCCATTTTTCAAAACTTTTTCCATTTTTATGATTTTTTCTAGATTTACAACTTACAACTTATTCATGTGTGACATAATGTATTACTTTCATTATTCATTGATAACTTTTAGGATCATGGAACAAAAAGCACAAAAAGTGTCCAAATGGATAAATTCATCGTCCCCGACTTTCACCTCTCCAAGCCAAGCTTAAAAACAAGATCATTGCAAAATACAAGTTATGATGCTAACACTACTCATAAAAGCTAATTGTGTAGCTATAATTTCACTTATTAATTTTACTTATCCCATATACCCGAAGGCTCTTTAAGGAATAAGCAAAATATTAATTAATGTGATACATATAGTATGCCAAATTAAGTATTCCTGATGTGTACTCATCCTAATTACAAAGGAACTAAAGAAAACTTCTATTAGCTAATTATTAACCTAAAAAACCGCACAACTCTATTTATTAAACATTTATATTTAAATTGAAACAAGCTAATGGATAAAAATACCACAATATTCACTTATAAGCTTGAGAAAATCCCAACTAATTCTATGTTAGCATCACAACTATATAATCTACTCTATCATCTCTTGTTCTTCCAATTTAAATTTCTATTTAACAGAAATTCAAGAATACTTAGCACTAGGAATTTAGATTGACCTTTAACAAGTCCAAGTAGGACTGGCAAACAAATTTGTTTCTAAAATTCTAATTAAATATCGATCTTCCGCATATTTAAAAATTCAATTATGGGAACTTGCATTAAGTATTGACTTTTTTCTAAGCTAGACTTGCCGATTTTATAGCTCCTTTGTATAAATGATTGCCAAAAATCCATCTATTTACAGTTAAGGAGAAAGCTAAGATATAAAAATCGGTCGGGTAAAATTTACTTTTCGTTTCTTACTAACGGAAAGCCTAACTATTCGTGGCAACTATTTTTTTTATATATGATCATTTATCGAGTTTTTGAGACTTTAAATATTTATATAATTTTTGTGGGAAATCGGGGTACGTGAGAACAACGGCAAATGTATCGAAGATCTATCTAAGATCTACTACCCTCATACTAAAATTAAAATACATTGTCTTATTGTTTCTTTCTTTTTCCTTCTAGCCTAAGGACTAATAACCCCATACTAGATCTCAAAAAGTCGAATGCACACCGAGCATTGAGAAAGTATCACAAATCTTAAGCCGTTTATCAAGTATCGCTACAAGATATTTGTTAGTCGATATATAATCTTAGGAATATTCGGATTTCCCCTAACTATTGCAAGCAAAGGTAGGAAGCTCGAGTGGACCGGGACAAAACACCGAACAGAGAGTCTTCAGAAAAATTTTGGGTTATTCCTACAAAAACAATCACAAGGCACAAACAACAAGAATCGGAGAGTACAACGCCTACTCAATCACACAATATAAATAAGAAAGAAGAAAAATGGATAAGCATGGGGTGCCTCCCACGAAGCGCTTTCTTTTTGATAGCCGAGTCACATAGCTTGACTCGATCCCCGAATTTATTCGTCCTTAGGGAAAGTTTGGAGATCTGGGACTACCTTGGGTGGTAAGTCCCCTCCGAAGTAATGATTCACATGATGACCATTCACCTTAAAGTTTTGGACACTTAGGGTTGAGATAACTTTGTGTTCCGTATGTGAAAACTTTGGTGAATGGTTGGAGACGGTTCCTGACCAACGAGTTATTAAGATTTTCCTGAGGAATATACTTTAGACGAGAGTTGAAGAGTAAAATCTTCGTTCACCACCTTGAATGCGGTTATTTTATCTTAGAGTAGTGAAGCTTCTTGTAATCGCTTTATATATCAAAGGATTCTTTATAAGATTGATCACAATGCTCTTTAAGTTCACTAAGTTGAAGCTTCCGGTGATCGCCCGCGGTTTTAAGATCGAAATTAGCATGTTTTAAAGCCCAATATGCTTTATGCTCTAACTCGATAGGTAAATGGCAAGACTTCCCGTATACTAGTTTGTAAGGCGTACAACCAATCGGTGTCTTAAAAGCAGTACGAAATGCCCACAAAGCGTTATCTAATTTGTCAGACCACAAGGCACGGTTTTCTCCAACCGTCATTTCAAGAATACGTTTAAACGCGAATTGGACACTCCACTTGACCTCTCATTTGAGGGTGGTAAGAAGTAGGCAAGACGATGAGTGACCATACTTAGACATTATTTAACAAATTGATCATTACAAAAATGGGTACTCAGATCGCTTAATCTAATAGCTCTAGGTGTTCCGAATCGGGCGAAAAGAGATTTTAAAAACTTAACCACTACTCGAGCATCATTTGTGGGGAGCGCCTTTGCTTCAACCCTCGAAAGATAATCAGCGGCTACGAGGATGTATTTATTCCCATGTGAAGACGGAAATGGTCCCATAATAATCATACCCCTTTTACATCGAAGATTTCACAACTTGAATCGGTTTTGAAGGCATCTCATTGTTGTGAAATTTTGACTTATCTTTGACACGTATCACAAGATTTGATCATAGTATGGGCATCTTGATATATGGTCGGCCAAAAGAAACCGGCATCAAATACTTTTCGAGCGGTGAGATTGGCACTATGATGGCCCCTAGTGGGTCCTTCATGACAAGCTTTGAGGATATCATTAGCTTCTTGCCCATGCACACACCTTCGAATGATTTGATCCGCACAAATACAAAAAAGATAGGGATCGTCCCAGAAATAATGTTTAACGTCCTTGAAAAACTTCTTCTTTTGTTGAGTTGTCATTCCTTTGATGATAAAATTCCCCGCATGGAAATTTGCATAGTCCGCAAACCATGGGGTACTTTCACTAGAAATTTTACCAAGAGTCTCTAAAGGAAAATTTTCATTTATGTCTTTATTTTCTAACACATCCTTATGAGGATTCTCAAGTCTAGATAAATGATCGGCCGCGAGGTTCTCACTTCCTTTTTTATCACGGATGGTGATATCAAATTCTTGTAGGAGGAGAACCCACCGGAGCAACCTCGAATGGCTTCTTTGTTTTTTCGTAAGTATTTTAAAGCCGAGAGGGGGGGGGGGGGGGGGGGGGGGGAATTTTTTCTTTGTATTACACTATGCTTTTAGATAAGACAAGTTTGGCAGAAACTTTTCAAAGCATTACACAACCGGCAAGATTTCTTTCTCCGTTAGATAAGTGTAATGAATTTGTGTTTCGGTCATAGTTCTTACTAGCATAATGTTTTGGCTGGAAATTGCTTCATCTTCGTTGTCCTAAACCACCCAATCGCCGAAAGTCGCTAGCATACTCACATAAAGTTCGTAAGGTAGTTTCCAATCTAGGCTTAACTAAGATCGGAGCTTCGGTAAGCTTATTTTTAAGAGTCTCAAAATCATCAATACAATCCTTAGGAAAACACAAACGGTACATTTCCTTTCTCAAGAAGGTGAGTCATAGGTCTAGATATTTGGAAAAGTCTTGGATAAACGTCGGTAAAAACCCGCATGACCTAGGAAACTCCTAACACCTTTTACGGTAGTCGGGTGAGGGAGCTTAGCGATAACATCGACTTTAGCACGATCGACCTCAATTCCCGACTTCGAAATTTTATGACCTAACACAATTCCTTCTCTACACATAAAGTGGGCACTTTCTCCCAATTAAAAAAAAAAAAGAACTACATTCGTGTCTTCACACCTTTTTAGCATAATTTGCATAAATTGGAGAGGCACGAATCAAAACTATCCCTAAAACTGAGAAATCATCCATAAACACTTCCATAGTCTTTTTGTTTAAAATCAGAAATATGGCCATCATACACCGTTAAAAAGTACCGAGAGCATTACACAAGCCAAAAGGCATGCGACGGTACGCGAAAGTTCCATACGGGCATGTAAAAGTAGTTGATCTCGCGGGTCCTGATCCTTGTTGTGTATTTATATTTATATTTACTTATTGATACATAAAAAGAGGGGTTGGTTTGAGATAGTCAATAGAGAAAAAGTTTCCTCCCAGATCCCGGGATCAAAAATTATAACCATATTTTCCAAAGTATCAAGTTCATCCTTAAAGCATTGTGGTTCATGATCGAAAAACACTTCGGGAGAGAGATTATGGGTGGTGTCATCAATAAGCAATTTCTCAAGATAGAATACGTCTCCCTCCGAGTCATAATATCCTTTCTCAATATACGTAGAAATTTCGATAGCTAGAAAAGCATCGATCTCATCATTATCGCCTCCTGGATCGAAACACTCATCCTCATCGAAAAAAGGTGTGTTAAGTAAAACTGGCTCATCAAAATTAGAAACATTGGAGTCCTTGCTCTCGACATCCTCTAACATCTCTTTAAAAAGAGGATTAATGTTACTGGAGTTGTAATTGTCATCAAATTCAAAAAGAGGGTTTGAATAAACTTGAAAATTTTCTTCTTGAACATCCTCCTTAAGAAATGATTCGTCATCATCGTCATCTCCCGGTGGAGGTAAGCAAGCTGGAGCAGGTTCGTCGGTGAACCTCTCGGAATTAGGATCAATCGTAATCGTAAGTGAAAAATTTATTGACGGATCATGGTTAAGCAACATATCAATTTCTCTAAGTTCGGCTTCAACATCAACATCCTCATTTCCCAGTGGAAATGGGTCAAGAAGAGCGAGTTCATCGACGAACTCCTCAAGAAAAGAATCACTAGTCTCAAAAGATGTGAGACTAGGACTAGAATCAGAAAGTGAAGTGGTACTGCCACTCAAGAAATGATTTGATTTTTTAAATCTTAAAACTTCTCCAACACTATCCTCGCATGAAACATCAATGAAATTAATCATTTTAATCGACTCGTTTGCATGCTTTTAAGGATGCTTATTGACATGAAACATTAATTGTTCATCCCCGTCCCTTAAAATAAGCTATCCTTCGTATACATCAATTAAAGCACGGCCGGTCCTCAAAAAGGATCTCCCAAGTATGAGAGGAACCCGAGGATCGGCTTCAAAATCAACAACAACAAAATTGGTAGGAAAGTGAAAACTCCCAACTTTGACAAAAACATCTTCGACAAGTCCTTTAGGATGAATTATGGATCGATCCGCTAACTCTAAATTCATTCGAGTTGGTGTAAGTTCAAGTAGGGATAACTTTTTCCAAATAGAAAGGGGGATAAGATTTATGCTCGCACCAAGATCGGCCAAGGCGTGACATATATCCATTCCTGGGAAATCACATGGAATAAGAAACTTGCCGGGATCTCCAAGCTTTTCGAGAAGCTTTTTGAGGAGCATCGCCGAGCAATTCTCGTTTAACGGTATTTTAGCTAGTTCAAGCAACTTTTCCTTATTCATAAGTAAACTCTTAATTGTAGGAGCAAATCTTGTCATCAAAAGTAAAGCATCCACGAAACTAAAGTCGAAGCGTAAATCTTGAAAGATTTGGAATATCTTCTCCATTTGATTCAAAGCTTTGTCAAGGGATTTTTGATCATTACATCGCGAAGGATACGGAATATTCGGCTAAGGTAAAGTCTTCGAAACATCGAGTTCCGGAATCGGAATGGGGTTAACCGAAGGTGGGATGTGAGCGGTACTTCCTTGGAAATTAGTTTGCTCCTTATCCGTTGTCTCCTCGGTTTCTCATTCCACTACCTTTTTAGGAGAAGGATTAGTAGGAATCGAGGGTCCCTCGTAAGCAACACCACTTTGAGTAGTGATCGCTTTCATCTCACCCTTTGGGTTTGGAATGGTATTGCTTGGAAGAGTACTCAAAGTTGAGGCTTGGTTTTGAAAGAATCCACTTAACATATTTTGCAAGTTAGTTTGAAATACATTTTGTTGATTCATCAAGACGGCTTGTTGAGTCTTCATCGTGTTTTGAATTTCATTCTTAAAGTCTCCTTTCAACGAGTTGATTTGATTTTGCATGTTTTTTATCATTTGATCATTATTTCTCTTGTAACTTGAAAACTCATTGGAAAACTCTTGTTGAACTTGATTATTAGGAACTTGAAAAGGTTGGTTTTGAAATCCTTGATTTTGAAAATTTTAAGCATGATTGTTTTGAGCTTGAAAACCTTGATTTCCATAAAAATTACCTCCCTGATTAAAATTATTTCCTTGACTTTGATTTTGATTAAACCTATTTTGACCATTGTTTTGCACCGGAGCAAAACCGGGTGGTGCCATTTGGTTACTAACACGGTTTGGAGGGTTAACTTGATTGTAAGTACCCGTTGCCTCACAAACACTAGATTGATTGTTATCGGTATTAGGACAATTGTACCAAGCATGAGGCCCACTACAAGTAACACAAGTTTCCTCAACCGCTTTAACTGGAGCGGGAGTGACAACTTTTTTAGAAACAATTTCAACTAAGGTCGAAAGTTGGTCCGCAAGCTTATCAATTCTTTCATCCGTTTTACTAACACTTTCCCTAGAAGTTGTATTCATCCTAGAAACATTCGATTTGTTATGTGAATAACGAACTTTTGATTTATTCTCAATTAAGTTTAAAGCTTCTCTAGTCGTCTTACTCAAAAGATTTCTACCCGCCGCGGAATTTAAGGAGTCTTGATCATTCTCGTTTAAACCGTTATAGAAGGTATCAACTTGAGATAACTCCGTAAATCCGTGGTGAGAACAAGCTCTAAGCAATTTCCTTAAATCGTTCCCATGCTTCACTAAAAGTCTCCTCGAATTTTTGTGTAAAACGAGATATTTCATTCTTTAAGTGAGTGGTTTTCGAGGGAGGGAAAAATTGATTCATAAATTTAGTTACGTGATCCTCCCAAGTCAAGATCGAATTAGGTGGTTCTTTCTCGTACCAAACTTTAGCGGCTCCCTCGAGTGAATATAGAAACATCATTAGCTTAATAACATCGTTAGGTACATCTCTAAATCGTAAAGTCGAGGTAATCCTTTTGAAACTATTAATATGAGCGTGGGGATTTTCCCTCTCATAACTGTGAAACGGACTAGCTTGAACTAGTTGTAACAAATTCGTTTTAATCTCAAAATGATCCGCATTAATCTCCAGTAAAACGATAGCTTCTCCATACCCTTCCGTGGGTGCACGGAGTAGCTCTTCCATTGTACGTTCCGCCATTGGTGCAACTTCAACGATAGTATAAAGCTCGGGTTCGACTATGTTTGGAGCACGTCCTCTATTTCGACGTCTCTGAATGGTTACGTTCGAATTAGTTGGAAAATTGGAATTTCTAGTGCGCATGCACTAAACAAACAAAAAATGATAAAAGAAATGAGAAAATATTTTTGTTTACCGAATAATCAACAAACTTAGGGTAACTCCCTACGTAGTGGGAGCGAATCTCCTTAAAAACGTTTGTCCCTTCGGGTCGTAGTTCCGTGGAACAACCCTCCTAATAGCTTATTTCACAAAAGAGGTGCGCCTTTTTCGTAAGTTACACAAGACGGTAAATTTTGAATCTTAAGTTCGGAAACTTATTAATGGAATATTCACAAATTCTCTAGTAAGAGAATTAAATTAATGTGTATTTTAGTAATTAAGAGAACAAAATATATTTTTTACTTTTTATGTTTTATAATTTTTTTGTATTTTTGATTTTTTTTTCAAAAGCGTAACTTTCGAAGACGAAAGGTTCTCCAAATCACGATCGACAAATGCAAACGAAGGAATCTTAATCACAAATCCCCGGCAACGGCGCCAAAAACTTGGTGTAGTGCAAATAGTTATATATACGTAATAATATCCAAAGTATAGAAAATCCCAAAACTACCCTTGAGGACAAAGGTAGTAGCAAAAATCTTACAAAAATACTACACGTTTAACCGGTAAGTGATTACCGGGTCGTTTTCCCAAAGACTTATGAAATTGAGACCTCGTTTGTTATTTGGACAAAGACTTGAATTGGTTCAAACTTTTTGGATTAATTTTCTAAATCTACAATTAAAAACAATTAAAGCAAGCAAGAAAAATTAACGACTAAGCAATTTAAAACAAATAACGGTAATTAAAGAAAACGTGACAAATAAGCAAGAATACTACAATTAATCCCTAAATGATTTTCTAAACTTTTTCTATTCCTAAATGACTATTTAAAAAGAAAATGCTAAGGAAATTCTAAAACGAGAGTGGTTAAAGCTTAAAAACGAAGAAAACGAGAACGGGAATCGAATCCCGTTCTTTAAAAAGTGAACTTTCAAAATATTAACCCTACGAAAGTAAATTTCAAACCTAAGCCTAGAATATGATAAAAGAAAATTTTATAAAAAAGAAAATTATTTTTTTGATTATTTTTCTATTTTTTATGATTTTTTAAAGTTTTTAACAAAATTAATTCACAAAAAATATAAAACTTTAAGCTAAAAATCCTAAATTTTTTCTAAAAATAGCTTATGATAAGCAGGATGCAGGAAAAATAAGAAATCCTAAAGTGCTAAACTAAATAAGCCGGGAAAAATCAAATAAGCACTCGAAGTGCTTATTAATACTAAAACTCAAAAAAGGGTTAAAAGGTTTTTAAATGCACCTTGAGACGTAAAAGTCCCAAGGGCGCAGTGGTTGGAGGTGTGTGTGTTGAGTGCTATGAAAGGTTGAGGAGGGTTGAGGTTGTGGGTTCGAGCCCTGCTCACCCACAATTTCCCCTCTTCCCTTTTTTTTATTTTTGCTAAAACCTAAAAAGCAAAGTTATTAAGCAGGTAAAAATAAGCTACTTTTGTGAAATCAACTTTTTTCTAAATCACTAATAAGCTAGTAAACAGCTTAAAAGCTATACAGGAAACACTTAACCATTTTTTTTACTTTTTTGAAAACTTAATAAGCTCAAAACTAAGATAAGCTAAAACTAAGATTTAATAAGCTATAAGCAATCTATGACTACCCTAATAAGCTGGAAATAAGCAACGAACTAAAAGCAATAAGCTTAGAAATCAAATAAGCACTTAATCTAAACCAAATAGTCTAAACTAGTAACTTTGAGCTTATTTTTAAGCACTCTATTGAAACCTTATAAAAATCTAGCTTAAACTACCTTAAAGTTCAACTAATAAGCTACTTAAAACCATAGGTAAAATACATTTTGAAATTCAATTAAGCACTGAAAAAGCTAATGGAAAAACTAACTTGCTATTTAACTTTGTTTTTTGTTTTTTTATGAAAAGATTCATAAGCTAAATCCTGGACCTAATAAGCTACAAACTGCTTAAAACTACCTTAACGGATAATTTTAAGCAAGATTTAAGCTAGAAAACTAAAGCTATAAGCTAAAATTCTCAAATAAGCACTTGATGAAAACTGTTAACTAAACAGTCTCTGGAGGCAATTTTAAGCTTAATTTCAAATAAGCAAATGGATCCTTATGGCAAAGAGACTTATTTTTATAGAAAGCTAATCCAAAAGACTATTTAAATCAGCTTTTCAAACAAAGTTTGAAAATCAAGTTACCAATGAAAAAGTCAGTTAAAAACTGCTTATTACGCCTAGTGTGCTGAGTTAACTTTTGGTTTTTGAAAAGACAAATTGCTAATTTGTAAGCTAAAAACAGATTACCAATTAAGCTTTTTAGACTAAAATAAGTTCAAACAAATGAAGATTAGCCTAAAATCTACTAGTATACTAAAAATTAAGACCTAACAACTAATTTAAAAGTCTGAACTTAAAGCTAGAAGATGGCCTTTTGGCCTTTTATGCTGCTGATGCAGTTTGAAAGCAAAGCATCCAAATCTTAAAACCAACAAGTGCATGCTCAAGACTTGTTTTCTACACTTTTAAAAACATCAAACTAACTGCAGAATGAGCAATGAAGGCATATTAAACAGGCTTAAACTTAAAATGTAAATTAATTTGAACTTAAGCTAACAGATTCTAACTTCCACTTACTAACTAGATTAAAACTAATTTTAAACCTCAAAAACCTTAAAGCCAGATCTCATAAACCTACAAAAGATCTAAACAAAAAAAAAATCCTAAGGACTAAATGGCCTTGGCTGCACAAACTTGAATAGTGCTGCCTTGTGCACACAAACATCCCTTTAAAAGGCTTAAATCCATTTTAGCTTATGAAAAAAAGTTTAAGCACAAACAAGTAATACCAGATAATAATAAGCTAATTATAAACCTAATTAACAGATCTAAACAACTATTTAAGCAGAATTAATAAGCTAGTAGATTATGCTAATGTTTTTGGCTTTTTAACTCATTTATATCAATAACAAGCAAAATGAAATTTAAACTAACAAGCATACTCAATAAGCATCAAATAAGTATACTAAGTAGAAATAAGCAAATCTAAACTACAAATACGCAATCAATAAGCAGATTAAGCAAATTTAAGCTAATGAAGAATTATAACTAGAAAATTTAAATGCAATTAAGAATAAGAAAAGGAAAGAGAGATGTACCTTACACCTAAGCTAAAACAGATGGTGATTGCTCGCACTAGAGCTTTAACAGTGCTTAGGCTTTATAGCTTAAGCTTAATCCCAAATCCTAATCTATTCCTAACACTTGACCTTCAAGCACTATTACCTACTTGAAAACTCTTAGCAGCCATCCAATTCCATTGAGTTTTTAAGCATTTGATGAGCTTTTAGTAGCTTAAGAGTAGTATGAGCTTATGAGACAGTATACGAGCTTATTTAACCATAAATTTTAAATAAAAGTAAACATGTGAAGAGACAATTGCAATATAAGTAAACTTAAACTTTTTATTAATAGTAAAACTGATTACAAGAGTGAATTTGAAATTACTTTAACTTGAAAAACAATAAGCTAAAAATAAATTACATAAGCTGAAATTATAAAAAACTCACTAACGCTACTAAAACTAGAGAAAGAAGAAGATGATCTGTGAGTGAGGAAGGCTCTATTTATAGGAGATAAGGGAAGCTTCTAGGTCTTGGACGCCCCTCCTTGATCTCTAATCCTGGCCCTTGAATCTCTTCAATCATTGGATCCCTTCTCTAAGCCGTTGGATTAATAAGTGACCACACGGATTGCCAGCGTGGCAATCCTTGTGTCAGAGGCCTTGTGCTGGTGTGCTTCTTTTGCATTGATTTCAGTGTAAAATTACATTAAGAGGTGTGTTTCCTTTGAGCCCTCGTGTCATTCCTTGTTAGAAGTGGCCAATCATAGCTTAGAGATGACGGTTTTCTTGCTGAGATGTCACTTAGTACTAAGCATCTTTGACTTGTCACGTTGAATTGGGTTAATTTCATTTAAATTGAGTTAATTACTAGGATGGTGAATTAGGGAAGACGGGTAAACAGTAAAACTGTTTTTCCCCCCCCCCTTTTCTATTTGTTTTGTGTTTGACCAGGGGTAAAGGGGGGTTGACCTGGGCTAAGGTTTTTATAAAAAAAGGGTTTGTGCTGTTTGGTTTATGTGGGCTCGGTTTAGGGATTTAAGGGTTTTGGTTATAAAGAGTTAACGACCGTTAGTCTTTGATTAACAAAGGACTAACGGTGTTATCAATTTAGGGTTTTTTGTGAAATTGGTTTTATCATTAAGGCTCATTTAGGATTTTGTCTTTTGTGGGTTGACCAAGGGATGACCAAGGTTGACTTTGTTGACCTTTGCTAGAAACTCCCGGCTCTTGTGTACTCTTTCCATTCCTATGTCCGTGTTTGTCCGGTTTTGAGC
This sequence comes from Tanacetum coccineum, assembly GCA_026074375.1. NCBI lineage: Eukaryota > Viridiplantae > Streptophyta > Magnoliopsida > Asterales > Asteraceae > Tanacetum > Tanacetum coccineum. The sequence continues at coordinate 21,131 of BQNB010031784.1, read as the reverse complement.
GTTTTCTTGTGATTTTTGCAATATTCGTACCTACACATCACAAATGACAAAACAAGCATAATTTGCACAATTTGTTCATTTTAGGGTCATTTTTGGTATAAAAAGGATATGTGATTTCTCACATATCAGTAATCATCGCCGAATCTTGTTATTTTTCATTGGCAACGGCTAAGAAAAAAAAAGGAAGGAGGCAGATCTGTGGAGGATTTATGGTGGATAGGATTAGGGTTATGTTTTTTTTGTTAGTTGAGAGAGACGTGTGTGTTGGAATCAGAATATATTACGATTTAAAAATTATTTAATGTGTAGTACCCATAATACCCTTTAATCTTTTAATTAATTAGAAAATAAATACCTCATTTTACAAAAACGCTATCTTGCATTGATAATATGTTCATCATGCATTATTATGAGTAAAAAGACTGGTTCTGTATAAAAAAGTGGTTTTGCAAAGAAAATCCCAATATATATATATATATATATATATATATACATATGTATATATATATATATACATATATATATATATATATATATATATATATATATATATATATATATATATATATATATATATATATTAGGCAGTACACCTTTGGGAAACGTGAGTTTCCATATTAAAAAATAAACTTTCAAGACTTTCGAGGTTTAAAAATAAAAAAAATTACAAAACGCACCATCAAATATGCGAAAAGTTACAAAAACAACCTTGAACTTTTATCTATATACGACGTTTTTATATGACACTTTATTTGTCAAATTTGGAACGTATATCTATCGGTTCATTCGTAAAGAGATGTATAATTGAAAAGACCTTCAAATTGCGAACAAAACGAGCCTAATATTGTAATGCTTCTGACATACATATGATTTTATAAAAAATGTTGAAGTTTAATATATAAATAATAAAACCATACGATACGAAAATAGTCCTTGGGTTATCGTTTTGTTGCAAAGTTTGTCCTTTGGTTATCGTTTCGTTACAAAGTTAGTCCTTAATGACAGAATATACAGAAAAAAATACCGTCTGTTTACCTGTCAAGCGATCTTTGAAAATTTACGTTAATAGTCCCTTTATTTTACCCACTGTTAAAACATTCATCAATAACAAACGACTTCGTATAAATAAATTAACGTAAAACCCCGCGCTTCGCAGCGGAACGCGGGTTTGAAAACCCCATTGTTATATGTAAAGGAGGTTGTTCAAGAAGAAATATAGAAAGAAATGATTGATGCACGCGCAAGGGCGGAGACAAGGAAGGGGCACAAAAAGCATGTTCCCTTAGCGAAAAAAATCACAATGCAACTTTTTTTAAATATCTTGCTTTTTTGTAATTTGTCCCCCCTTAAGAAACAATTTTTAGTATAGTTTTTAAAAATTATCAAAATGTATTCCCTCAAACAAAACTTTTCGGCTCCGCCCTTGTGCACGCGTATAGGAACAATGCCTACGAGTAAGTATTAAAACATATGTGATTATAACACCAAGGAAACAAGTAAAAAAATGTGATACTCATTTAACTTGCATAGGTTCGTAGTCCTAGTTCTATCTGTACCGTACCGGTGGATATTTGATGCAACCCAAGACAATAGATCGACCCATTGACCCTAAGGTCGATCGAATTGAATGGATCAAGAAAGAAGAAAGTGATTTCGTTGATGCAACTTGTTGCAGTAAAAAATTGTAGCTTACGCGATGCAAGATAACAAGTAAGTAATTCTTTAACACCCTCTATATGTATCAGGTTTAGGTTATATCACTGATTACGAATATCTTGCTAATTAGGGTTTCGACTACATGAACTTTACTTGTTTATTTTCCGCTATGCATGTTTTATAGTTTATGCGGCTGAACACCAAAACTCTATAAAAACTAGTTTCTTTTGGCAGGTTCCTAGCAAGGTAAACAAGTAAAGCACTTTCATTTTTTATTATATGAAAAATGACAGCCAGTTGTTTCTATATTCAATCTACAAAGTGGATTACATGTGACAGCCAAAAACATAGTTTACCATCAGTTTTTATCAAAATTAAACACACACAGTACATAGTTAATGCGACATAAATAGCCCAATAGTATACATAAATGTATATATACACCGACGAAGAAGGAAAAAGAACTACCAAAATTGATACAAACGCATACACACGAAGCACCATGTATATATACATATATTTTTCTCCCTTTTTTTAGCAATTAAAAGAGCACTTTAATCCTGCAATGTTGCTTCTCCGTGTATGTTCCTGTTACTTTTATAATGACTATGTTAATGCGTACTCGATGCAGTCGTGTATCTTACATAGTTTTTTTCCTCTTCTATTTCTTTTGTGTTACAGATAAGATGACACAAAACTGTAACTCTGATTTGAAACCCGGCGCGAAAAACAAAGTCTTGGAAGCAAAAGTTTACAGGAAATGGATCAACCGGCATTCACCAAAGCCAGGTGCAACAGATTATTGTTGTATGCTCATAGACAGAGAGGTAAGTGTTATACTATATATTCAGCATCTTCAGTCACTTTACTGCACCAACACTAGCTCCTAATTTTTCCACAGAGTAACGCAATCTAAGCAAATATGGCCGTTAATGATATTCCCTATTTTGAATCGTTGCTTAAAGAATGAGCAGCCTATACAATAACGCGCTTCATATGCATACCAACAAGCAACTACCAACAAGTACTTGATACCGAGACAACATTAAAATTTGGAAGGTTCACACGGTTCGAGAACATCCCATCAGAGTCATTTCCAAACCACTACAACTTTGTGTCTTACAATCAGTTGGAGTCTAAAGTATACAGAAAAGGAAGCTCGAGGAAACAAAAACAGCCAACACTCACAGGTAACAAAATAGTATCCGCTTTTAGTTAATCTTACGGTAACAAATATATAAGGCTAATATCTGTCAGTAATATTCAACATACATAGATTACATAGGCTGCCTCATAAGAGTAGGGGACATACAAGATGTTGGTAACCCAAACAAGAATCAGTCTAAAATCAGGAGACTGGATGTTGAGAATCTCAAGTACGTTATCCTTTATCAGAAAAAAAATTTACAAATATATACAACATTCCATATGCTATATCATTTAACATTTTCGGTAACCTCGTTTCTTTCGCGCTCTATAATCTTTTCCCTTTTGTCCAGTGGCGACGTCCTGGAGATAACACTGTGGGATGAGATGGCAATAAACTTCAGCATGGGAAGACTTCGACAAAATGGAACAACCAGTTATCTTTGCTGTAAGTTCCTGCAAGGCAACCGTATATGGAGGTATCGATTAGTCATTCATAATATCTTAGATTATACATATCCCGGATAGACACGTGTCTAACCATCGTTATTATAAAACACCACAGGTATATAGTTATCGGGAACCCCTGCAACTCACTATTATTTCAACCCAAACATACCAGATCTGGCAGACCTTCGGGACCAGTAAGCGATAACTTTATATGAAATTACAATTTCTACACATATAACCACATCAATATTACGCATATAGTAATCTCCTGTGTATAACACCCCAATAGGTACACGCAACGTCTGAATCTGAATCCGCCATTGCAAATATCAAAAGAAAATTTTTTAGACATAAACGCAGAGAAAACCAAAAACAGATTCCCACTCAGCACACTACTACAACAGAATCAAGATGGTTATAAAGTAAGACACAAAACTTGAACAATTACATACAGTAACATCCTCAGCTATTCAGATTTACTATTTAAAAACATCAAAAACAATTACCGTGACGCTTAATAATTTGCAGTTGGTCAGGTTCACTAGCGAGGCTACAATAACCCAGTTGAATACATCCCGAGATTGGTACTACCAGTCATGCAGTGAATGCAATATGAAAGTTGTGTGAACCCGAATAATCTTTTCTTGTGCTTCATATGTAATATCATATAAACGAAGGACCAAACTCGTTAGTTAGAAACCTTATAACTGAAAGTTAGTTACAGGATTAGTTATTTCTGTTGGACAAAAGTAATAGACACAAACACGAAGGGACACACCCATTCGTTCCATATATATATGTATATACTCTGTAACATTTAAGGGTTAGACCATATACTTATTCATTTATATACTTTGCAATTTCAAATATACAACGATCCAGTATTAGTGGGACAACAATTGGCATCAAGAGCAAGTGGTTAACACGACTCGTTTTTGGATATCAAACATACTAACAAGAAAACCCAAGGAACGCTGTGAACATCACGTCCAGTAGGCAGGAAGGACGATCATTTACGTAAAAGATAGTGCACAATCATTTACGTAGGAGATTGCAAACGTTCTACACCAAACGAAATTGGTGGGCAAAACTTTGTTGGTAACAACGAAGGGAAAGGAAGGAAGGCGCTGAAAGTTCTCTTTGTGATCGCTATTAACGCGACACAGGAATAGGAGAAGGAATACGCACCGTTTTTTGGTTAAAGAAAGACGTGCGGGGCTTGAGACTTTGTGGAAACCGGTTCGAAAACAAGACACAAAGTAAAAGGAACGTTGTTGTGGTGAGGATTATAGACGTATACGCGGAACAAGGATACAAAGGAATACTCGAGGACAAGATTTGGTGTGGAAGAAGAGTGTCGGGACGACACAAAGCAAACAACAACAACGAGAGCAGAAACAAGGGATTGCTTGTTTCGGTGTAACGAGAACAGAAACTAGGGATAGTTAGTTTCGGTGGAACAAGATCAGAAACAAAGGGATTGTTTGTTTCGGTGCAACAGAAACACAAACAGAAACAAAAGTTTCTGTGCATAAGGTTGTTTCGGTGTAACAAAGATCAGAAACAAGGGACAGTTTGTTTCGGTGTAACAGAAAATCAGAAGCAAAGGGATTATTTTTGTTTCGGTGTAAAGAGTACCGAATTTGGTACCGAGTTGTGCAAGAGACCGTTTGAATTTCGGTGCACAAGGAAAAGAGAAAACGTGTAAGTGTGGTATAAAAGAAGCAAGTTTGCGTTTTTTGTTAGTGCCAAGAACAAAAAACCAGGAGGCTTTTTTTAGACTCGTTGGGTATAAAACAACAACAACAATTCGACAAGGAAAAGAAAGAAGGAACCGTGGTGTTTGATTTTTTTTGTGGTTCGAAACAGAAAAACAACAACAGCAACAAAGTTCGAAAGTTTGTTGTGGTATTGAAGTCGAATAGGTTTGAAAAAGGACAACGAGGCAGGAAGAAACAAAGTGGGAACAACAATCAAACGTTGGTGAACAAATTACTAACGAGACAAGGGAATACATCTCGTATTCATAACAACAAACGAGGTCACAAGTTACATTTTTTCTGGATTTCAATTATATTAGAATAGTATAGATTTATTAGTTTATACTATTAGGAAATCCCGAGAACTATCTATTGATCCCGTATTACTAGGATTCCCGAAAACTATATACGTTCCCATAATTAGTAGAAATACCATACTAGAAAGTATAATTCCATACGCACTAGGAGGTGAAGATAATAAGCACCTATAAGATGGCTAGTACTTCGGCACCACAAAAACCCGTAACACCAATCGCACAATATCAATGCCCTAAGTTGAAAAGCACAAACTATACCGTTTGGGCTATACAAATTAAAGTTATATTAGAGGCACATGATTTGTGGGAGGCTATAGAATCTAAGGACAAAACGAAAGTAGATATTAAAAAGGATAAGGCAACAATAGCCTTTTTATACCAAGCATTGACCGAAGATGTGATTTTACAAGTAGCGGGTTGTGAAACGGCAAAGGAATTATGGGATTCATTAAAAACAAGACACGTTGGGGAAGAGAAAGTGCAACAAGCACGGTTACAATCACTAATGATTGGATTTAATACACTTCAAATGAAGGATGAGGACACGGTGGATGCATTTACGGCTAAACTAAATAGCTATGCCACGAAGGCAAGGGAATTAGGAAAGACTTTGGATGAATCACTTTTAGTACGAAAACTATTAGACTCCACACCAGATAGGTTCATTCAGATAGTAGCATCCATAGAACAGACAAGTGATCTAGACGACATCTCTTTAGATGAGATCACTGGGAAACTCAAGGCATTTGAGGAAAGGATAAAGCTCCGGAAGGGAGGTCAAGTTGAAAGCCAGGAAAACTTACTATTTGTACATGGCGAACACTCGGGAAAAGGAAGGCGATTTAATAAACGCGGAGGTAGATCCAATTTTTCACGAGGAAACTGGCGGAATTTTAGAAATAGAAATAACTCACAAGGAGAAAACACAAACCACAAAGAAAACTCAGATAAGAGTAGAGGTGAGTGGGATTTGAGCAAAGTACGATGTTTTAAGTGTCACAAACGTGGACATCTTAAGAAAGATTGTAGAAAAACATCGACAACTCAGGAACAATCAAACCTTATCTTAGAAGACGATGAACCATCATTATTGATGACTACACACGAGGAAGTACTGTTGAATGAAGGCCAAATTCAACCAGGAAAATATGCTTCAGGAGATGCAAGCATGTGGTACTTAGATAATGGTGCAAGTAACCATATGACGGGAGTCAAGAGTCATTTTAAGGATATTGATGAAAGCGTATCAGGACGGGTACGTTTTGGAGATGGATCGTATGTTCAGATAAAGGGTAGAGGCTCTATACTATTAGGTTGCAGAAACCAAGTACAGAAGATAGTATCGGATGTATACTATATACCAAACCTCAAAAGCAACATACTAAGTCTAGGACAACTTACGGAGATAGGTTGTAAAGTCATCATGGACGGAAACAAATTGACTTTGTATGATAAGAATAAACGATTGTTGATGAAGGTTGAAAGATCTAAGAATAGACTTTACAGTATTAGACTGCAGATAGACACACCTATATGTCTCTTAGCAAATGTAGATAACCAAGCATGGTTATGGCATGCTAGACTAGGTCATCTGAACTTTGACGATATCAACAAGATGACTAGGAAGGGTCTAGTGGAAGGAATACCAAGAATAAATCATGCCGGACAGATTTGTGATGCATGTTTATTAGGAAAACACAGTAGAACACCATTTCCAAATCAAGCTAAATTCAGATCAAAGAACCCATTGGACTTAGTTTATGGAGACCTTTGTGGTCCTATAAGTCCAGCCACATACTCAGGCAAGAAACTCATATTCTTGTTAGTGGATGATTGTACACGTTTCATGTGGGCTTACTTTCTGACGTCGAAAGACCAAGCATTCAGTACCTTTAAGGAATTTAGACAGAAGATAGAAATGGAAATGAGAATGAAAATGAGGATGCTAAGAACAGATAGAGGAGGTGAATTTACATCAAATGAATTCACTAAATACTGTAAGGAGAATGGAATAGCACGACAGTTGACAGCACCTTACTCACCACAACAGAATGGAGTAGTGGAGAGAAGAAATAGGACAGTGTTATCAACTACAAGGAGTATGATGAAAGCAATGAAGTTACCTTTAACTTTTTGGGCGGAAGCAGTCAGACACGCAATATACATACTCAACAGGGTACCTACAAGAGCCCTGGAAGATAAAACTCCATATGAGGCACTCTACAACAGAAAACCGAACCTGGAAAACCTAAGAATATTCGGATGTACAGCTTATGCAAAGGTAACAATACCTCACTTAAGGAAGCTGGACGACAGAAGCATACCAATGATTTACTTAGGAGTAGAGGAAGGATCAAAAGCATATAGGCTATATGATCCAATAGCAAAGAAGAAACACGTTAGTAGGGATGTAAAGTTTATGGAAATAAAACCATGGGATTGGGATAGAGATGAAGAGGATACAAGTACACAAGACACATTCTGGACTAGTTTTGTGGTAGAAGGAGTTGACAATGAAAACGCTACACCGGTCAACATTGAAATCAATGATAATATTGATAACCCGTATCAGGAACAGGATCCGATTAATGATCCTAACTCGCCAATCACACCATCACCCATACATACAAACACCACACTCAGGAGATGGAAGCTAATACCTAGTTTTTTTTTTTTTTTTCTTTTTTTTTTTTTTTTTTTTTTTGACGATAGAACTACAGAGAAATAATTTTGATCATGTACCAGTACGAGGTTTCAAGGACTTAGCCAGAAATATATCCTGAGTACACAAGAAGTTGAAACCGAAACTCTGCTATTTACGGAAGAAGAAGAACCCCGTAACTACAAGGAAGCATTAACAGATAAGAAATAGATTAAGGCCATGGAGATTGAATTAGATTCAATCAACAAGAATAATACATGGACCCTTACAACATTGCCACCAAATCAGAAGGCAATAGGACTTCAAAATGGGTTTATCAAATCCAAGGAGGGATGCAAAAGGAAAAATCATCAAATACAAGGCAAGATTAGTAGCAAAAGGATATGTACAAGAACAAGGAATAGACTTCGATGAAGTATTTGCACCAGTTGCTAGGATAGAGACAGTTCGGTTAATATTAGCATTAGCAGCTTATCATGGATGGCAAGTACACCACCTGGATGTAAAATCAGCATTTTTACATGGAGAATTGAAGGAAGAAGTCTATGTTACACAACCTGAGGTTTCCGTTCAACAAGGAAACCTCAGGGAAAGTTTTACAAAAATCATTTAAAGCATTATATGGTTAAGACAAGCCACCAAGAGCTTGGAATGTGAAGCTTGATCAACACCTTAAAAATCACTGGATTTTAAGAAATGTTAATCTCGAACAAGCCAGTTCTAAACAAAAGAGGAAGGCAAGACTTCTACGCTTATAGTTGGAGTTTATGTAGATGATTTGATAATCACAGGCACTCCAAGAAAGGAAATAGACGTATTTAAATCCCAGATGAAGGATAGATTTGAAATGAGCGACTTAGGCTTATTGGCTTATTACCTTGGGATAGAAGTTACACAAACAGGAGGAGAGATCACAATCAAGCAAACAGGTTATATAAACAAGATCTTGAAGGAAACAAGTATGACAGACAGTAATAACACAAAGATACCAATGGATCCCGGTACTAAGTTGGTCAAGGCGGAAGATGGAAACTCAGTTGACGCAACTTACTACCGCAGTTTAATTGGAAGTCTCAGGTACTTACTACATACAAGACCAGATCTTAGTTATTCAATCGGACTACTCAGCAGATTCATGCAAGACCCGAAGGATCATCACCTGAAGGCGGTAAAACAAGTAATCCGATATATTAAAGGAACAAAGGAGCATGGCATAATATACAAGAAAGAAGGCGGCTGCAAGATTACAGGTTACAGCGACAGTAGTTATGGAATCAACACTGATCAAGGAAAAGGAACTACTGGGATAGTATTTTATTTTGGAGAGTCACCTATTACCTGGTGTACTCAGAAGCAACCAACAGTGGCGCTATCATCATGTGAATCAGAATTCATGGCGGCTACTGGAGCAGCATGTCAAGCCTTATGGTTAAAACGACTACTTAGTGAATTAACTGGAGGGGAAGAGAAAAGGATAACGCTGAAGGTCGACAACGTTTCAGCAATAGCACTCGTCAGGAACCCAGTTTTTCATGGAAGAAGCAAGCACATCGATATTCGCTATCATTTCATTCGTGAATGCGTAGAGAATGGGCACATCAATGTGGAACACGTCAGCGGAGAACTACAAAGAGCAGATATTCTAACGAAGGCTCTACCAAGATTGAAGTTCGTGACTATGCGACAAATGCTCGGAGTTCAAGATTTAGGACGAAGCAACGATAAAGATTAAGGAGGAGAATGTGAACCCGAATAATCTTTTCTTGTGCTTCATATGTAATATCATATAAACGAAGGACCAAACTCGTTAGTTAGAAACCTTATAACTGAAAGTTAGTTACAGGATTAGTTATTTTCTTTTTTTTTTTTCTTTTCTTTTTTTTTTTTTTTTGTTGGACAAAAAGTAATAGATACACAAACACGAAGGACACACCCATTCGCCTTTCCATATACTATATGTATTTTTTTTTTTTTTTTTATACTCTGTAACATTTAAGGGTTAGAGGCTACAATAACCCAGTTGAATACATCCCGAGATTGGTACTACCAGTCATGCAGTGAATGCAATATGAAAGTTGCAGAAGGAAGTGGTGAAGCATATTGCGTTAACCATGGACTGCAAAAAGATTCCACATATAGGTTTGCTTCTAATACAGTTATATGTTAAATGACAAACCTCCATTTACACACAAATGATAATAACAATGCCACAGATACAACTTCAAAGCATTGATTGCAGACGAATCAGGAACAGTGTTGGTAACCTTCTTTACTCCAAACGCCGACGTCTTAACAGGAAGCAGTTAAACCCAGTTGGTGAAAAAACATGGGATACCTGACCCTAGAGAATTTTTAGATGAAATACTTTCGTTAACCGGCCGCACGCACATCTTTTAACTTCACTACAATCCATCATACGTAGCAGGAAGAATTGACTTCTACTTTGATGACATTCTTGACAAGCCATTGCAAATTGCCGGGGCATCCGAGACACGTGGAGTCAACCGGTATGAGCATTTACATCCTCTCTTTTACTACTATGTATTGACAAGACATAGAAATCCCTAAAACCCAATACAACATGTTAAAATTATATTTTACACATCCGTAATGTTAAACGTATACTGCAGAACTACTACCAGCAGCAACGCCAACACAGACACCAGCCGCAAGTGGCTCAGCACAGATACTAACAGGTATGCAGATCATATAATCCTCATGTTAGCATCATACATGTTGTTTCAAAAATGATGATAATAACTTCTGTTAACATAGTCACACCGCTGCCGACAACACCAGAAACACCAACAACAGACCCCATACGCATCATTTTCTATACATTTTTTGTGAATATTATTCATTATGCGTATATTTACGGATACCATCTTATATGTACACATAACCCAATTTGGTCAGAACAGGACTAGGCATGACTCACCCAATCTTTCAGCACACCAGATCCTGCAGCAGAAACAACAACGAAAACCATAAAGAGAGCTTTGTTCACACAAGAATTGCCAGGAAAAAGTAAGAAGAAGAAAGATTGAAACAGAATCATCATCAGCTTAACGTCAACCAGGCAAGATTAACAAGGCACACCAACTTTGTATCAACCGACAGCCTGCTTGGTGCAATAAGTAACAAATATAAGTGTAGTTACGTAACAGTCCTGTAATCCCTTACGTTTACAAACGTAAAGGGCACCTTATAGCAGGTGAAACTTCAAGTGGCACTAGCCTTTTGTAAACCTTAAACAATAAGTCAGGTAGGTAGGCGTAAAAGTAGTCGATTTTCCAGATGCTATCTAGGAGAATATAAAACAAACTCCCATTTTGTACACGCATAAGGAACGTGTTATGCTTTATTCAATATAAAAGGCAAATTTTGTAAAACCATATCGGCATGCGCTGCTGGTTCGATATTATTTAGTCTATATAAAATATATATCCTAAAATACCAAATTAGTAATAGTATAGAGAGTATCCCGTTTGATAAAAAAATTGCTTGAGGGACAAACAATATTTTATCTCCCGGATGTCGTATCCCGACGAAGTGTGAATTGAAAACCTTGTTTCGGTTCGTGATCGTGTGCTTGAATATTCAATATCTTAGATTTTGGATTCTAGATCTAAAAACGCAAAGGGAAAGCACATAAAGGCACGCTAACCTAAAAATTAAGGCAATTTAAAAAACCTAATGACATTTAAAACAATTTAAACTAATTTATAACTATATTTATCTAACTAAATAATCAAAAATGACAAATTAAAATTCTAAAAACTCAAAATGCAAATTTTTAAACTTAAATGCTTTAAACTAATTTTTAAAAATAGAAAAATATTTTTTTTTGATTTTTAAACTAATTAAAACTATTTTTAAAACTAAATAATACTAAAAATTAAATTAAAAATACTAAACTTAATCCTAAAATTTTAAGAAAATTACAAAAAATACTTTAAGCTAAAAAGAAGGTTTACAAATGAAAAGGTTCAAATAAACAGAAACCAATAAGCTGTAAAAAAACAAATAAGCAAAATAAGCTAAAACTAAAAGTGTATAAGAATTTAATGGCACAAGGGACTAACAGAAAAGTCCCAAGGACGCATTGGTAAGACTTGTGTGTTGTGTGAGGGAGGTCACAGGTTCGAGTCTTGTGACCTACCTTTTTGGTAAAAACATTTTTTTTTATTTTTCGTTTGAAAAAGCTAAAAACTAAGTAAAAATAAGTAACTTTAACAAAGGGCATATTACCAGAACTCACTAATAAGCTAGAAAAAGCTATCAAAAGGTGACAAATTTGCTTATTTTGACTCTAAGACATTTAGCTTTTAGTAAAACTGTTTGGCTATTTAGGACTCAATAAGCAAATAAGAAAACAAATAAGCTAAAGACAGACCTAGACTTATACCTAATAAGCACTAAGGACTAAAAATAAGCAAAATAAAATAAGCAGAAAAGCAATTAGAAGCACTAAGACAGTTGACTTAAAAAGACGTTTTAAAGGACTATGACAAAACTTTAAGCTAATTTTAAAGGTCTAATAAGCACAAGGATTAACCTAAAAACCTCAAACAGTCTAAGATTGAGACTGAATTAACACAAATAAGCAGAGTTAAGAAAAATACCTAAAGAAATAAGCTATAAAAGTAAAATGAAAATGACAGTTTTAACTATTCTTGTTTTTGGCTTTTCTTTTAGAGGACAACTTGCAGACTAAAAATGAAGACTCAAAAAGGATTTTGACCAACTAAAAACTCATAGCAGATGAGATTTAGACTATAATAAGCTAATTTAAAAAAAATTCAACCAAAGTAAAGCTAAAATCAAACCACAATCTTATCTGTAATATCAAACTTTTGAGAATATATTCATAAGCTTTACTATTTTTGATACTAAATTGTCTAAAAGACTCTTCCAAAGGTAAATAATTCAAAACAGATTTGAAATGATGCACATGAAACCTCTTTGAAGCATTTAAACCACATGTTAAGCATTCTTTTTACAAATCCAACAAATAAGCAGTTTTAGACACTTTTGAACTATCAGACTTTAAATTTTGATAAAACAAACTTAATTAACAAAACTAATTTAAAACTTATGAAAACTAGCATTAAGACTTAATAAGAGCTTATAGAAACTAACTTCAATACCAAAAACAGATTACACTCTATTCTATCATTCTTAAACTACTTAACCCAAACACCCCTTTAACTCTTGAATTTTCATTTAAAAGCTAAAACAGATATGAATAAGCTACAAATTACTAAAATAGATTAAGGACTATGATCATTGAAGACAACTAAGCAAACACTTTGGAAAAATAAGCACTAACTAATAAGCTAAATAATAAGCTATTTAGACTATTTTTGGACAGATAATATCAAAACTATAATAAAACTAATCTAAACTATAAACTAAACTCATTTAGCCATAATAAGGTAGAATAAGCACAAATAAGCAACAGAAATAAGCAAATAAGCAGTTTGATAAGCTGAACATGTAAATAAGCTAAAAAAATAAAATAAGAGATGTACCTTGATCCCAGCTAAACAGGGATCTAAATTGCTCAAAAGAGCTTATCTACAAGCTCCATCTTGTTGGAAACAAGCTGGTAAACCCCATAAGCCCATCCATTTCTGGCTTATCTTTCACAATAGCTTATTATGACTTTTTGAGGTAATTTGAAGTGAAAGGCTTATTCAGTTTAAGATTTAAGAGAGCTGAACTGAATAAGCAGTAGCTTATATAGTAAAGAGAGCTTATTGAGCTTACTAACTTATTACTAAACACATTTTAACCATTTAGCTTAAAAGTAAAAAGCATAATTCAAACTCAATTAAAATGAAACTTGAAATTTTATTAATAATAAAGAGATTACACACTTTTGAAAAGAAAATTACATTAATTAAAAGACAATAAGCTAAACATTACACTAATAAGCTATTTAAAAGCTACACTAAAAACTACCCTCTTGATCACTATGTGTGATCCTCTATTTATAGCATTAAGCAGAAGGTTCTAGGCCATAAGGAGAATCGTCCTTAGCTTCAATCCAAGCCCTTGATCTCTAACAACCTCCAAATCTATCTCTTTGAGCCCTTGGATTACTTCCACGTTTGTCCAACCAATGGGAGAGCGTGGGATGGCCAACGTGGCTTAATGAGTGTCAGACGTGTCAGGGAGTGTCAGCTTCTAGAAGTAATGGTGTTTACCCTGGTTAATCATTTAGTGAATTTTGAGAAGGATGATGAATAGTAACAAAAGGGCGCGTTGATATCACTTTGACTTGATAAAGGTGTATGGGATTGGGCTTGGACTTATTTTATCTTAGGCCAGGATAGATTTAAAACTTGGTATTGGGGTGTTAAATAAGGCTTAGGGGTTTAGGCTTAAATTCTTATCATACAATTGATAATGGGCTGACCCGGCCCATGAAATGGGTACGGGTATTGAAGGTTAATATTTTCCTTGAATATAACTGATAACAACTATCCTATATATAGGATACAAGAGATTATTCTAGAATAATAACAATGGGCTTGGGCATAATACAAATCAATAAGTAATAAATGTTGATTGATGATTTGACTTTGAATATTGACTTGACTGTTGAATGATGAATTTTGCCTTGACTTATATACGGCTAATATCCAAAAATATATGACTAATACGCCCCCGCAGTTTGAGCGGGAGGAGGACGGACGCTCAAGCTGGAGCAAAAATCTTCAAATAAAGCCGAAGGAAGACCTTTGGTGAAGATATCAGCATACTGAAAATGAGATGGAACATGAAGAATCCGAACATGACCAGCCTTAAACATAGCTTGTTTTAATAAATAAAAATGATATGTGATTTAACACATATCAAAATTCCCCCATACTAAGCTATTGCCGTGTCCTCACGCAATGTCATATACACATATAAACAACTAAAAATTTCAACCCCCCTAGACTAATTACCTCAAAAAGTAGCTAAGTGTTCATCTAAGGGGATTAAAAAATTACTAGTTTAAAATGCCCCGTTTTACCATTTTTATAAACATGCATACATTTATTATTATTATCTTTAATTTTTTTTTATATACGATCACAGAACAAGAAATACTTATAAATTATGCCCGAAAGGATAAATTCATCGTCCTCGATTTTTCCCCCTTCCAAACCAAGCTTAAAAACAAAATCATTGTTAAATACATGTTAAGATGCTAACACTACTCATAAATGCTAATTGTGTACGTATAGCTACTTTTCGCTCCCTTATTCCTAATCCTCTAAAGGTTTTATTTGTATTATTGGTGACAAATAAATTAAGTCCTTATTCATATAAAGTAAACCCGGTTTAGGACATGATTAGTTTTAAATCCTTTTCCTAAAAGACAGATATGGTGAGAATAAGGTTCCCACATTAATGGTTCTTATTTTCTCGTATGATTGTAGGGGTTATCCTTTTTATTTTCCATTCTTGAAACAACTTCAACTGCGAGTCTAGAGACGGAGGCTTTATTTGTAACTCAAGGTCTAAAAATTTGGGCTTTTTATTATTTTTTATTATTATTTCTAACCATTATTAACACCCCCCCCCCCACCCCCCCCCCCGATCCTATTAAACAAACTATCCAATCGGTTAGACGAGGCCGACCATGATTCTAAGAGATCTTTTTTTGCCTGAAGATCCTTGACCTTTTTGTAAACTGGTCCATCGGTATGCGAGTCGGACCCTGAATTAGATAAACTTTTATCAGTCATGGATTTATTATTCTTACTATGAGCCTTTCTTTTGCAAGACTATACTATCGACAGCGAACGACCAGATACAGTAACTTTTATCAGCCACTAGGTCTTACATTTATTATTACCTCACTTTAAATGACTGCCACATCAATATGCGAGCCAATCATGGTCTAGTGGTTTTATTTAGGCTTAGGTTTATTATTATATTTTTATTATTATAGCTAAATTTCAAGTCCTGTGGTCTTTTAACTACCTAGACAACGGTAGCGAGCCGTTAGGAATCGGTAGCCTATTTCCCCACAACACTGACAAAACCTCGATGTGTACCTTACTTTCACCAGAAGGACAAATCTTAGAAGATATTTAAATAAGAATCACCAAAAACCAAAAGTAAACTTTATTTATGTAACATTTTATATATAGTTATTAAAGTTGTTGGGAGCAAAAAGCCATAATTAACCTCTATGAGCTCTAAAGAGATCCAACTACTCTACGTTTAGCATCTAACATATATAAAATCTATAATTTTTTTGTTCTTCGCAAATTTAAATCTTTAATAAAGATCCCGATATGCTTCGTCTAATCAAATTAAGCTGTGCCATATTTTAAAAGTCTATTATGGGAAACTTGCAAAGTCTTGGCTTTTTTAGCTAGAAGTCGCGTATAACAAGACTAGCAAAAGATTTAAATTTATATTGGTTAAGGGGCAAGCTTAGACGCGCAACATGCTCGATCAAAGTAAAATTTTATTCTCAAAATTTTGTGTCAAAACACTTAATTTATTTTTGAAAAAATTTTAAATTTGCCCTAAAATCACATATTTTTACTATTTTTGGTGGTAAAATATGGTTACGTGAAGACAAGGCAAATTCAAGTAAGATCAAATCAAAATATACCCCCCCCCCCCATACTAAGAACTAAATCATTGTCCTAATGTGAGACATGCCACGCATACTAAACCAATGATATCCTAATATAAAAGGGTCCCTACGTAAATCTAAAGTCGTTTATTAATTATGCTAATAGATAAGCGTTAGTCAATAAGATCTAGGATATCGGATTCCTATATATAAGCATGTTAAGGATTGAAGATCGAGTGAACGATGGACAAAACCATGATGACGAGAGTCTTCAGAATCCGGGCAATCCTGGACATAAAACACAAGCCACGAAACACGAGAAAGGAAGATGCGAGCCTCCTCTCGTTACGCTTAATAGAAAATAGAAAAAAAGAAGATTGAAAACACGGTTTGCCTCTCGAGAAGCGCTTGTTCTTGTTAACCGAGTCACGAGCCTAACTCGACCCTGAATTTAGTTGTTCATGGGGAAAGTTTGGAGATCCAGGACAACCATGGGTGGTATGTCCCCTCCAAAGTAGTGTTTAAGTCTATGACCGTTCACCTTAAAGTTTGGTCCAGCGGTTTGAGATAATCTCAACGGTTCATAGGGAAAACTTGAGCACGGTGTGAACGGTCCGGTCCAAGCGTGTTTTGAGCTTAGCCAGAGAAATCTTTAATCGAGAATTAAAGAGAAGAATAAACTATACACCAACGTTGAAAAACGCCGGTTCTTAATCTTGAAGTCATGAAGTCTTTTTGTTGTCTCTTTGTAGATTAAGTACGTTCTCATAGGCTGATCCCGGGGTTATTTAATTCTTCATTTGAACTTTTCGGTGATCACCGCGGAATTGAGATAAAAATTACAATGGCTTCAAGGTCCAATAGCCTTGTGTTTCAAGTTCGACAAGAGATGACAAGCTTTCCGATACAAGAGCGTATAAGGGTGCACCCAAATGGTTGTTTTGAATGCGGTACAGAAGGCCCATAAAGCATCATCTAACTTATCAGACCATGAAGCATCGATTTTCACTTACGGTCCTTTCCAAGATACGTTTAAACATGATTGATAACCTCCATTGTCCACTAGTTTGTGGATAATACGCGGTAGAAAGAACGATGGGTAACTCCTACTTAAGTTATGACACTTTGCGGGAATTAGTCATGCAAAAGTGGTACCACGATCGATCACTAATTATAGCATGAGGAGTTCCAAATCGGGCAAAGAGAGATTTTAAGAATTTTACGACAACTCGGGCATCATTAGTGGGGAGCGCTTTTGCTTCAACCCATTTAGACAAGTAATCGATGGCCACAAGAATGTACTTGTTCCCTCGAGAAGACGGGATCGAACCCATAAAGTCGATGCCCCATACTTTAAAGATCTCGCATACTTAAATTGCATTTTGAGGCATTTGGTCCTTTTGCGAGATTTTATCTTGACGTTGACATGAGTCACATGACTTCACCATGTCATGGGCATCATGATAAATTGTCAGCCAATAGAAACCGGAATCAAAGACTTTCTTAGCGGTGTAGTTCGTACCATGATATCCCCTAGTGGGTCTATTATGGCAAGCCGTGAGGATATCAATGGCTTCTTGGTCGTGAACACATCGTCTAATCACTTGATCCGTACAAATCCTAAATAAGTAGGGGTCGTCCCAAAAATAATGCTTTACATCCTTAAAGAATTTTTTCTTTTGTTGGGACGACATCCATTTCACTACAAAATTCTCCACATGGTAATTTGCAATGTCGGCAAACCATGGGGTACTAGAATCGCCATGAAAAGTTATCATTCTGAGGGTCTCAAGAGGGAATGTTTCATTAATTTCCTTTTTCTCGAGATCACCTTGATGAGGATTTTCTAATCTAGATAAATGGTCGGCCGCGAGATTCTCCACTCCTTTTTTATCACGAATAATGACATCAAATTCTTGGAGTAGGAGAATCCACCAGAGTAATCTCGGCTTAGCATCTTGTTTAGCAAGAAGATACTTGAGAGCCGAGTGGTCCGTATACACTATGGTCTTTGATAAGACTAAGTAAGGCCGGAATTTCTAGAAAGCATACACCACGGCTAATAACTCTTTTTCCATAGTAGTGTAATGTGCTTGAGCACCCGTCATGGTCTTACTTTCATAGTGTATAGGCTGAAAATGTTTGGTCTTTCATTGCCCTAAGACTGCACCTACCGTATAATCACTAGCGTCGCATATAATTTCAGATGGTAGGTCCCAATCATAGGCAACTAAAATCGGAGCTTCGGTTAATTTCTTCTTAAGTATATTAAATGCTTCAATACATTCTTTCGAGAAAATAAATAGGGTTTCTTTTTCTAGAAGATGGGTCATCGACCGGGCGATTTTAGAAAAATCTTGAATAAATCGACGATAGAACTCGGCGTGACCTAAAAAACTTCGAACGCCTTTAACGGAAGTGGGATGAGGAAGTTTAGCTATAACATCAACTTTAGCTCTGTCGACCTCAATCTCGGATTTAGAAATTTTATGGCTGAGGACAATGCCCTATTTAACCATGAAATGGCACGTCTCCTAATTTAGAACTAGGTTGGTGTCTTCGCATCGTTTTAGCATTTTGTCTAAATGGGAGAGGCAAGATGAATAAGAATCCCCGAAGACAGAGAAATTGTCCATGAAGACCTCCATCGTTTCCTCGATCATGTCGTGTAAAATGGCCATCATGCACCTTTGAAACGTGCCCGGAGCATTACATAAGCCGAAAGGAATAAGTCGGTAGGTAAACATCCCATAAGGGCAAGTGAAGGTGGTCTTCTCTTGGTCTTGCGGGTCAATAGGAATTTGAAAATATCCAGAAAATCCATCTAAAAAGCAATAGTGTTCGTTCCCTGCTAAACGTTCAAGCATTTGGTCCATGAAAGGCAACGAGAAATGATCTTTACGAGTGGCATCATTTAGCTTACGGTAATCAATACAAACACGCCATCCCATAACTAATCTAGTAGGAATCAACTCATTATCTTCGTTTTCAACTACGGTCGTGCCACCCTTTTTAGGCACACAATGTACGGGACTCACCCACGGACTATCGGAGATAGGGTAAACCAATCCGGCATTAAAGAGTTTGATAACTTCCTTTTTGATAACCTTATGAATTTTCGAATTCATCCTTCTTTGATGTTGAACCGCCGGTTTGAAGTCATCCTCCATTAAGATCTTGTGAGTACAAAAACGAGGGTCTATGTCCTTAATATCAGAAATTTTACATGCGATGGCCCATTTGTGTGACTTAAGAACCTTTAATAGGGCGATCTTTTCTTCATATTTTAACTTTTTAGAAATTACGACGGGTAATTTATCGGTTCCTTCTAAAAATGCATATTCAAGATGAGACGGTAAATCCTTGAGCTCGAGTTCTGGTGGTTCTTTGATCGAAGGCTTCGTCATAGTAACATCAACTTGCTTAAGGTCATCATTCTTCATCGGAGGGAGATTCGGATAAGGGTATTCATTCAACAATTTGTCAAAGTAAAGAATATCTCCCTTCGTGTCGTAGTAATCAGAATCTAAATTAGAAAGCTCATCCGGGGTACGTAGAAAAATCTCTATCTCTTCCAAAATAAAATCTCCTCCTTCAAAAGGAGTGAACGAAGGGGAAGAAGAAGCAATGATAGGATCTAAAGGAGTGGGATTGCCACTCGTCAAACTATCCGAAAATCCGAACACTTCTTGAGTATACTCCTCACAAGCAACGTCTATGACATTGACTTGATTAACCGTTTCATCATAATAATTACGGGAGTATCTTGAATTGTGCCCGACTTTAAACGTAATGGCCTCATCATTGACTCGAAGAGTTAACTCTTCACCATGTACATCGATTAAAGCTCGTGCCGTCCTCAAGAAAGGTCTCCTGAGGATGAGAGAAACCCGAGAATCAACATCGTAATCAACTACAACAAAGTCGGCTGGAAAATAAAACTTTCCTACTTTTACAAAAACATCTTTGGCAACACCAACCGGATAAGCAACCGATCAGTTTGCGAGTTCGAGTATCATGCGAGTCGGGGTAAGTTCTGGGAGTGAAAGCTTCTTCCATACGGAAAGAGGCATTAGATTAATGCTAGCGCCAAGATCGGCCAAGGCTAAGTACTCATCTAACTCTGGAAAATCACAAGGAATTAGAAACTTGTCGGGGTCTCCAAGTTTTCGGGCAACTTTTTTAGGAGCACCGCCAAAAAATTCTCATTTAACGGAGTACTTGCTGATTGAAATAATTTTTCCTTATTACTTAGAAGACTCTTAAACGTAGAAGCAAACTTTGGCATATAAAGAAGAGCATCCGCGAAGCTAATGTCGAAATGTAATCTTTAAAAGATTTGAAGGAACTTCAACATTTGATTATTAGCTTTTTACAGAGCTTTTGGTCGTTAAGTCTCGAAGGATAAGGTATCGACTGTTTAGGATTAGGCTTCGGAGCAACTTCGAGCTCCGAAATAAGAACTTGGACAATCGGAGGTTAGACGTGTGCGGTACTTTCTGAACTTGTAGTTTGCGCCTTGTCCTTTGTCGCCTCGGTTTTACGTTTCA
>BQNB010031783.1:10995-50211 GCA_026074375.1 Tanacetum coccineum | reverse complement strand
TTTAAGTTTTCCAAATGAACTCTTGTTTAGCATCCTAATTCGTAATCAACACTATCATCTCTTATTCTTTGCAGTTTAAAATCTCTAAGAAAGAAATTCGCAAATACTTAGCCTATCCAACTTGGCATATTTAAAATCTACTTGAGATTAGCACAAGTCTTTATTTACTAATGATTTCAAGTCTAGCATATTTAAAGTCTACATGAGACTAGCACAAACTATCATCATTAATTGTTAAGGGTAAAAGCTAGAACTCAACACGTTCGATCGGATCAAAAATTACTTCTCATTCTCACCAACGGAAAACCTACATTCGTGTCTTAACACTTATTATTATTTTATTTATTTATTTATTTATTTTAAATAAAAACTTAAAAATTAAATTTTTTTTTGCTATTTTTGTAGGAAAACAAGTACGTGAGAACAAAACAATAAGCATGTAACATCAAATCGATAGATTCCCTCCCCAAACTAAAACAAAACATTGTCCTCAATGTTTAAGGCCGGGTCTCTATGAAAATCTAAGCTGTTTATTAATTAAGCAAAGATAGACGTTAATCGATAAGATGAAAGGATATCGGATTTCCCCAAACTAAATTTAAACAAAGGATAGGAAGCTCGAGTGAACCGGGACACAACACCGAACACGAGAGGCTTAAAAAATTATTGGTTCAATCCTACAAAAATCACAACAAACAACAAACAACGAAAACTAGAAAAAGCTAGCCTCAACACATCACAACACATTTGTTAGAAAATAGAAAGAAAATAGAAAAGGATAAGCATGGGGTAAACTCCCACGAAGCGGCTTGTTTTTGTTCACCGAGTCGCCAGCTCGACTCGGTCCCTGCATTCATTTGTCCTTAGGGAAAGTTTGGAGATCCGGGATAACCAATGGTGGCATATCCCCTCCAAAATAATGTTTGAGACGGTGGCAATTCACTTTGAAATTTGAGCCATCGGGGTGAGATAATTTGGCAATGCCATATGGAAAAACTTCGGTTATAGTGAAAGGGCCAGACCAACGGGACTTTAGCTTACCGGAGAAAATCTTCAATCGGGAATTAAAGAGGAGGACTCGATCACCAACGTTAAAAACGCGGTTTTTGATCTTAGCGTCATGAATTCTCTTAGTTTTCTCCTTGTAGATTAAAGAATTTTCATAAGCTTGATCACGGAGCTCATGAAGTTCATTAAGCTAGAGCTTTCGATGATCGCCCGTGGTTTTGAGATCAAAATTGGCATGCTTAAGAGCATAATATGCCTTGTGTTCTAGTTCAACTGGTAAGTGACATGATTTTCCATAAACTAGCTTGTAGGGTGTGCATCCGATAGGAGTCTTGTAGACGGTCCTAAATGCCCATAACGCATCGTCTAATTTGTCGGACCACGAGGCACGGTTTTCTCCTACCGTCCTTTCTAAGATTCTTTTAAGTCCACGATTCGTCACCTCGACTTGACCACTAGTTTGAGGGTGGTAAGCGGTAGAAAGACGATGCGTGACTCCATATTTTGACATAACTTTATCAAATTTGTTGTTACAGAAATGGGTCCCACGATCGCTTATGATAGCTCTTGGTGCACCGAATCTAGAGAAAAGGGATTTCAAAAATTTGACAACTACTCTAGCATCATTGGTGGGGAGCGCCTTAGCTTTAACCCATTTGGAAAGATAATCGACGGCTACAAGTATGTACTTGTTTCCTCTCGATGACGGAAAAGGTCCCATAAAATCAATGCCCCATACATCAAAAATTTCACAAACTTGGATAGCATTTTGAGGCATCTCATCTCGATGTGAAATTTTGCCTTGTCTTTGACATGTATCACAAGATTTGATCATTGAATGGGCATCTTGATATATGGTAAGCCAAAAGAACCCGACATCAAATACTTTTCGAGCGGTGATGTTGGCACTATGATTGCCCCCGGTAGGTCCTTCATGACAAGCTTTGAGGATTTCAAGAGCTTCTTGGCCAAATACACATCTATGGATGATTTGATCCGCACATATACGAAAGAGATAGGGATCATCCCAAAAGTAATGCTTTACATCTTTGAAAAACTTTTTCTTTTGTTGAGTTGACATTCCTTTGATAAGAAAATTCCTCGCGTGGTAATTTGCTATATCGGCAAACCACGGAGTACTTTGGTTATCATGAAAAGTCACTGTATTCAATGTCTCAAGAGTAAAGGTTTCGTTAATCTCCTTATGATCAAAAACATTCTCATATGGGTTTTCAAGACGAGAGAGGTGATCGGCTGCGTAGTTTTCAGCACCCTTGGTATCAATCACTTTAAAATTGAATTCTTGGAGAAGTAAAACCCATCTAAGCAATCTTGCTTTGGCATCTTTCTTGTTGAAGAGGTATTTTAAAGCAGAATGGTCCGTGTAAACAACACTTTTATTCATGATAAGATATGATCGAAATTTCTCAAAAGCGTACACCACGGCAAGCATCTCTTTTTCCGTTGTTGTGTAATTTGTTTCTGCTTCGGTCATTGTTTTGCTCGCATAATGAATTGGCCTAAAATTCTTCTCAATCCTTTGCCCTAGAACCGCACCTATTGCATAATCACTTGCATCACACATGAGTTCAAAAGGTTGGTCCCAATTTGGAGCAATGAGAATTGGAGCTTCGGTTAATTTCTTTTTTAGAGTCTGAAAGGCTTGAATGCATTCTTCTGAAAAGATAAACGGGGTGTTCTTCTCAAGAAGGTGGGTCATGGGTCGAGAAATCTTTGAAAAATCTTTGATGAATCTACGGTAAAAACCAGCATGCCCGAGAAAACTTCGGATACCCTTGACGGTAGTTGGGTGAGGTAGCTTAGATATCACATCGATCTTGGCTTTGTCCACTTCAATTCCTTTCTTCGAGATCTTATGTCCTAATACGATACCTTCTTTAACCATGAAATGGCTTTTTTCCCAATTAAGAGCTAAATTAGTGTCTTCACACCGTTTAAGCATTTTATCTAGATTGGTGAGGCACGTAGAAAAAGAATTTCCAAAAACCGAGAAATCATCCATGAAGACTTCCATTGTCTTTTCAATCATGTCATGGAAGATTGCCATCATACACCTCTGAAACGTGCCTGGTGCATTGCATAAGCCAAAAGGCATGCGGCGGTAAGCAAACGTTCCGTATGGGCAGGTGAATGTGGTCTTTTCTTGGTCTTTTGAATCAATTAGAATTTGGAAGTAACCTGAGAAACCGTCGAGGAAACAATAGAATTCATTTCTCGCGAGTCTCTCAAACATTGGTCCGTTATATTGGCAAAAGGAAATGGTTTTTTTCTTGTAGCTGCTCTCGTTCTAAACCTTACAGGTTAACACAATCAAACAAACAACAACATAACTATACATACTCTCCATCTCGTTACAAGTCTTGTCGGCACTAATTCGTTTTCATCATTCGTCACAACGGTCATCCCTCATTTCTTCGGAACACAATGAATCAAGCTAACCCACGGGCTGTCCGAGATAGGATAGATTAATCCCGCATCAAGTAGTTTCTTGACCTCTTTCTTAATAACATCATGAATCTTTGGATTTACTCTCCTTTGATGTTGGACCATTGGTTCATAATCCTCTTCCAATAGAATTTTGTGAGAACAAAATTCTAGGTCAATACCCTTTATATCGGAAAGTTTCCAAGCAATTGCTCACTTTCGGGATTTAAGAACCTTTATGAGAGCGGTCTTTTCATTAACACTCAACTCTTTTGCAATAATGACGGGAAGCTTGTTGTTTTCTTCTAAGAACGCATACTCGAGATGAGGTGGTAAATCTTTGAGTTCAACTTCTGGAGGTTCATCAATTAAAGATTTCTTTGGTTCAACAACCTTAAGCTCTTTTTGGAATTCGGGTAATTAATCTCTTTGATTTGGCGAAGGTGGAGACGGATCACTATTTGTAACGCCCTGACCCAAAAGGGTAGAAGTATTACA
This sequence comes from Tanacetum coccineum, assembly GCA_026074375.1. Taxonomy (NCBI): domain Eukaryota; kingdom Viridiplantae; phylum Streptophyta; class Magnoliopsida; order Asterales; family Asteraceae; genus Tanacetum; species Tanacetum coccineum. The sequence continues at coordinate 46,260 of BQNB010031783.1, read as the reverse complement.
AATATGGTGTGACATCAAAGGCATACACAATCATAACACAAGCATAAACAGCGGAAGTCTTAATAAATAACCAAAGGAAAAATAAGTCAACATGACTTAAGGTACATAAGTTCTCAAAGGACAGACATATCCGAATGAAATAACAAATGTATTGAAAAGAAACAATTCATATATCAAAACTAAGATCTCTAGGGTAAGTCATCACTAAATTCCAGCAACTCATAACCCGAAAGCAAACCCCAATTAGCTCCTAGCTTAATAACCTGCCCGCAGGAAAAGAAAGTGTCGGCAGAGCTTACAAAGCCCAGTGAACAGATATATATAATCGAATGCAAAAGATAACGGAAAATCAAAGGATACGATATAAGGTGCAAAGGATATCACAAGACATGATCAAAGGAATACAAATATAAGGTAAGACAAATCAGAAGTCAAAATCCATAGTGTAAGTTTAAGAATGAATCAAGAAAATCGAATCCAAGTCCAATACCAAGCAAAAAAAAATCATATCATAGTAACCATGGGAGTAGCGAGCTCAATGTGAAAGACGTTGAATTGCACCCAAAACATTCAGTCACCAAATATCCATAAACATAATGTCATAATCCATCGAATACAAAACAAATCTAGGATGGCATCCATAACGCCCCTTAAACAAATAATAATAATAATCTTCATAGTGCACATATAATATCAAATGGGGGACGGCGTGAGAAATCACTCACTCACACATGAGTCATGCCAAAGGTGCATCAATGACACGGCCATGTTACCTTCATGGCTAGGAAACAAATAGTGGCTTGGTTCTCAAACTGAAGGGTTCAAAGCAAAGTCATATCAAAGTTCATTTCAAAGGGATCATAGCAAAGGTTCAATGCCAAAGGTTCAAATATCAAAGGTTCAAATATCAAAGGTTCAAATATCAAAGGTAGCATAGCAGGGTTCAAATGGAACATAATGACAGATCATATAAGAGAACCAAAATAAAAGGCTCAGAGCAAATGTAGCAAATCACATAAGAAATCAAAGATAGAGAGGAATATGTCATGAGAAACCTTAACGATAAGGTCAGAATATCTGTACCTTATTCCGAAGCAAAGCAATAACCAAAGAAAACACCACAGGAATATCAAAATCACTCCCTCTTGACCGAACCTAAAGAAATGATGAATTCGAATTACAAACCATTCATTTAAGTTATACTTTCTATTTTTAGAAACTTTCCATTTTTAGTAACTTTCCATTTTTAGTAACTTTCCATATTTAGAAACTTTCCATTTTTAGTAACTTTCCATTTTTAGTAACTTTCCATATTTAGTAATATTCATCATTTGAGATTCTATTGAGCATTTTGAATAGCTTAAGGACTTAATATGCCAACCTTACAAGTTTAGGGTTTAATATGCAAAATCAACAATTTTCAAGGTTAAAAGGGTAAATATCAAAGTTTCACATTTTATTCAGATTATACCTTCCATTTTCTGTATTTACAAGTCAAACCCTTAATTTACACAATTTACATATTTAGCCCTTTTTGTTTATTAATTATTTAAACAATATCTTTAATTATCCATAATTACAAAACAAGCCCTTATAGATTCAAATATGACAAAATCATACTTTATACATTAAATACTAACCAAACCTTATACTTTTCAGAATTTACAATTTCAGTCCCTCTATTTTAATTAATTAATTTCTAATTACTTATTATATGTAATTAACCATTTTAATCCAAAATAATATCAAAATGACATTTTATACCCCCCAACTTATTTTATACAGAATATATTAAATATAATAACATGTCTAAAACAGACCCCATAGTTTCAGAAATTACAAATCACCCCCTTATACTTTTAAATCACAATTCGGCTAACTAATTAATTCACAAAACCCTAATTTAATTTTTCCCAATCACAAACATAATTATTATTCAATCATTGGCATTAAATGCACCTGGAAAAAATAGCAAAACCCTAACCCTAATTTATTTTATCATTTTTCTTTCCTTTTTCCTTTTATTCGAAAATCGGCAAACCAAGAAAAATCCCCAATAATTATTTGAATCCTTCCTAAATTTTTCCAACAATTTATCTGAGTCATATATGATATAAACAACCTTATAAAAATATAAAATCAATTGTACAAATAATTTTTATGCCGATTTCATAATTAGCTAAAAATTAGGGTTTCGAACATGTTTTAATTTATAAAATCAAAATAACATGCATGATAATTTTTCTCATGCATAGAACGAATTAATATGATGAAAATTGAGATACAAAAATACCTTTGATGATTCTTGATGATTTAATGAATTATTGAACCCGGTTGCTTAATTCGAACCCAAAACAAATACCACAATCGAACCAAGCCTTAAACAATCTTCCCACTATTTTTCCCACAATCCTTGACCTTCAAAACACCCTAGAAAAATCGTGCAAGCCTTGGAAAAATTCTGTGCCGCCTCTTTTAGATTTTAGGGTTTTCGGTTTATTTTGTTTTTATGATTTAACAAATGAAAATGTATAAAGAATATACTAAGAATATTTTGCCGAGTTATTTGGGCTTTCAAAAGAGATAAAATCAGATTTTAACTTTGCCTAATTTATTTTATATTTATCCATATTTTATTTTATTTAATTTGTATTATATAAATAAATAAATATACATATTTTCGGCATATATATTTATATACAATTATTAATTATTTTTCTTGTATAACATAAGGTATTTTAATCTTACAAAAATTTCATAATTGTCACATGTTGCATTTATATAATTTGAATGCGGCTTCGCTTCAACCGTTTAACTTCACGGTCCATGATTTCTACCGGCTCCTCGACAAATTGAAGCTTGTCATCAAAGTGAAGTCCATCCAACGGAACGGCTAATGGTTCGTCGGCATGGCACTTTTTCAAGTTGGATACATGAAATGTATTGTGAACCCGGCTCAGCTCTTCAGGAAGCTCAAGCTTGTATGCAACGGATCCAACCTTTTCCAACACCTTGAATGGTCCAACGTACCTAGGGTTCAACTTCCCCCGTTTGCCAAAACGTACGACCCCTTTCCAAGGCGAAACTTTAAGCATAACTTTATCCCCAACCTGAAATTCCATCGGTTTACGCTTTAAATCCGCGTAACTCTTTTGTCGATCGCGAGCAGCTTGCATTCTCTGCTTGATTTGAATGATCTTCTCAGTTGTTTCTTGCACTATTTCTGGACCAGTGAGTTGAACTTCTCTAACCTCGGCCCAACAAACGGGTGAATGACACTTTCGACCGTAAAGTGCTTCAAATGGTGTGGCCTTGATGCTAGCGTGATAGCTATTGTTATATGAGAACTCGACTAATGGAAAATGGTTAACCCAACCCTTTCCAAAGTCGATTGCACAAGCATGCAACATATCCTCGAGAGTTTGAATAGTCCTCTCGCTTTGCCCGTTTGTTTATGGATGGTACGCAGTACTCATATCCAGAATAGTACCTAAAGAATTCTGAAGTGACCTCCAGAAATTTGATGCGAACCTAGGGTCACGATAAAATATAATCGAGAGAGGTATTCCATTCCTTGTGACCACCTCCTTTAGGGACATTCTTGCAATTTTATCCATCGAACCAGTCTCTCTCATCGGTACAAAGATTGTGGACTTTGTGAGTCGGTCAACAATCACCCAAATGGTGTCGTAGCCTTGTGACGACTTAGGAAGCTTCATGACAAAATCCATAGTGATATTGTCCCACTTCCATTGAGGGATATCGGGTTGTACCAACAATCCTGATGGCCTTTGATGTTCGGCTTTGACCTTAGCACACGTCAGACATTTGCTAACATAGGTGGCGATGTCGGCTTTCATATTAGGCCACCAATATAGCTTCTTCATGTCTTGGTACATCTTATCAGAACCCGGATGAATAGAGTATTTTGACTTGTGGGACTCGTGCATGATCACAGTCCGCAAATCGCCATAACATGGTAACCAACTCCTGCCATTTAAGCATAGAGTTCCATCCGCGCGGGGTTCCAACTTTTCCGTCCTAAGCTTCTCCGGATCTTTAGAATTTTCAAGCAACATACCTCCAACATCTTCGTTCTTGATGTTCTCTGGTTTCCGTGCTTCAGTCTGAGCATCCAGAATTTGTTTGGGGAGATCCAAACCTATAGTCATGACTAAGGCTCGAACCCTTAATGGTGGCTCTCGTTCCTTCCTGCTCAAGGCGTCAGCGACAACATTTGCTTTCCCTGGGTGATAACGAATCTCGCAATCATAATCACTAAGCAATTCTAACCAACGACGCTGCCTCATATTCAGCTCCTTTTGATTAAGAATGTGTTGTAGACTTTTGTGATCCGTGAACACCGTACACTTGGTTTCGTACAAATAGTGTCTCCAGAGTTTCAGAGAAAACACTACCGCTCCAAGTTCCAAATCATGAGTCATATAGTTCTTCTAATGAATTTTCAGTTGGCGTGATGCATAAGCAATCACCCTCTCTCTTTGCATCAACGCATCGCCCAAACCTTTGATCGAAGCATCGCATTATACAATAAAATCTTCGCTTTATTCAGGTAAAGCCAGAATTAGTGCACTGCATAACTTCTACTTCAACAGTTGGAACACTATTTCTTGTTTGTTACCCCACTCAAACTTGACCTTCTTTTGAGTGAGCTTGGTCATTGGTTTGGCAATCTTCAAAAATCCTTCGATGAATCTTCGATAATACCCAGCAAGACCTAAAAATTGACGAATCTTCGTTGGTGACTTAGGAGATGCCCAATCTTTAATGGATTCGATCTTGGCGGGTTCACTGAATACCCTGACTGTTAATCACGGGACCCAGAGGAAACAGAACTTTAGAATCCAAAATTCACGCTTGGAAAATTAAGCAATACAACTCCCTTCTTCATTAAGCAACTATAAGGATTAACTTTAAGGTTGCTTCTTCGTGTTCTTGCTTGTTCTTTGAATATATCAGAATATCGTCAATAAAGACAATTATGAATTTATCCAGATATGGTTTGCACACCCGATTCATAAGGTCCATGAATACGGCAGGTGCGTTTGTCAAACCAAATGGCATAACTTGAAATTCATAATGGCCGTAACGGGTTCTAAAAGCGGTCTTCGGAATGTCTTCTTCTCGAACCCTCAGTTGGTGATAACCCGACCTTAGGTCGATCTTTGAGTAGACACTCGACCCTTGAAGCTGATCAAATAAATCATCAATTCTTAGGAGCGGATAACGGTTCTTCACCGTCAGTTTATTCAATTCCCGGTAATCAATGCACATTCGAAACGATCCTTCAACTTCTTGACAACCAAGACCGACAGCTCCCAGGTGTACGGAACTAGTCTTATAAAGCCCTTTGTCAATAGTATTTTTTATATCGCTCCGACAACTCTTTCATTTCAGAAGGTGCCAATCGATAAGGCGCCCGAGCTACGGGTGCAGCACCAGGTATCAAATCGATTTGAAATTCCACTTGTCGAGTCGGAGGAAGACCCGACAAGTCCTCAGGGAATACATCAGGAAAATCCCGGACGATTGGTACGTCCTCAAGTCGCTTCTTCTCTGACTTGTCTTCCGTCTCCTTTGTATTAACGTTTGCCAAAAAGACTGGACATCCTTTTAGCATGTATTCTTGTGTTTTGGTGTACGAGATAATGTGCAGACGAGCCTCGTGTCCCTGGTTGCTTCCGTCACCGTGAACAATTAATGTTTCATTTCCCCAGGGGATACGAACGATCTTCTCGGCACACACAATGATTGCTTGGTACTTTACCAACCAATCCATACCAATTATAGCGTCGAAACTACCAAGTTCTACGGGCATTAAGTCTATGTTGAATGGGTGGTTCAGGATATTTAATGTACAACCCCTAAGGATAGTGTTCAACCCAATTATTCTCCCGTCGGCTAGTTCAACGTCATAATAGTGATCTAATGCAGTTGGTGTGATATCAATTTAGGAGCTAAATGCAGTGGATACAAAACTTCTATCGGCACCAGTATCAAATAAGACAGAGGCATAGCGGTTGTTTAGAAGGAACGTACCCGTCATGACATTGGAGTCTGGGTTTGTCCCTACATGCCCTACCGCATACACCTTGGCTGGAGCATTGCCACCTCCAACTTGGTTACCACGGTTGTTGTTGTTCTTCAGCTTTGGACATTCCCTCTTAAAATGTCCCTGAACTCCACACTCATAGCAAGTAGGCTTCTGACCCGACTCAGTGCCCTTCTGGTTGTTAGCATTGTTAACATTTGCCGTACTTCTACGGTCACGGGCAAAATGGCCAACTTTGTTGCATTTGTAGCATTTAGGAGCACATGGACCATCGTGGTGATAGTTGCATTTTGAGCATAAGGGTTTAGATCCCCTATATGGATTCTTTTCACCAGATCCTGCAATGTAGGCCCGGCCAGTGTTCTGCCTCTTGTTCTGTTGTTGTTGTTGTTGGTTCAGAGTGTTCCTTGAGGTGTCCTCAAACTTCCTTTTACTCTCTGTCTAGCGTTCAGCAAAAGTACGGATTTTCTTATCCATTAGCTCGGTTGCGATTTCAACTGCATCTTGCATTGTCTTTGGTTTAGACGCTCCATGGATCAGGTTTGGGTAAAGCCACTGATATATTTCTCATCTGTTCAGAATTCTTAGGCACCATTCTACCACAAGCAGTGCCAGATCCGAAAACGTTTGGAGTACCTTAATCCCATGGTAACCTTTCACTTTCAATTCACACAGTTCAACTTCGAGTTTCTTAATCTCGGTCCTTAGGCAGTACTTGTCAGTCATTTTCTTCTTCAGTTCAGTCTAGGTCATGGCATAAGCAATGTGCTTATGACAGTCCTAACGTGGGAGTTCCACCATGTTAGAGCATTTACCAGAAGAGTACAAGTAGAGAACTTGATTTGGTTTTTCATAAAACAGTTGCTTATGCGGAACACAATTTCCATTTTCTCAATCCATTGAGTTAATTCGACAACTCCTTCTGTGCCTTTGAAATTTAGAGGTTGGCACTTCAACTAAGTCTGGGTAGTTATGCACTCATGAGTGGCTCGCTCATTTCTCCTAGCACCTGTTCCTGAATTGTGGCTGTCGACGCCATTCGTGTTTGCATCACGTGCTGCCAAAACGGCAGTAACGCCTTGGTCAATCATTGCCTGAAGTTGGGCATTAGTGACAGTGGTAGTGGTGGCGGCTGTTGCGGCCGGTGTTGTTTCTGGGTTTAACCTCGTGGTCCTTCTCTTTGGTGCCATTTTCTTCAAATCACAAGAAAATATAATACCCGTTAGATTTCATAAAATCATAACCATGACATGACATATACCCAATAAGTAAAATGAGATCACATCACACAGTGAAATGCACAACTGAATTAAAATTAACAATGGTGTAGCTAAATCGACATTCATTCATAATAAATTCGATTACAGACATGACATAATACCACCATTCCATATATAATTGGAAAACATACATGATTGGTTCAGATACAAAATGATCACAACGATTAGGTTACAAGATAAAAGAATATATACAACCTAAAGCCATACTAGCCGGGAGTTACCCGTAATACTTAGTAGGCTGTACAAAATAACTAGCCATAACATGATCTAGGAACTGCTACCAGCCTCCTCTGGTGCATCTGGCTGTGCAGGACCTTTGGCGGGTCCCTGCTGTCTCTCGAACTCTGTCATCTGAGTCTGAAGTCTCTTCAGCAGCTTCAGTGCCTCTATGAACTGCTTCTGTCTCCTGCGGTCTGCCGCCAGCATCTCTGTAATCGCCGCCTGTCTCCTGCGGTCTGCTGCCTGTAGCTCTGTAATCACTGCCTGCTGTGCTACCACCTGAGTACGTAACGACATAACCTTTGCATGTGCAAGGTTACTCGCATCCATAGATCATCCCCAAGCCGCTTGAGACATCTTGGCCTCAGCCTCCATGAGCCTAGCAGTACGAGCATGTGCACGCCTATCCCTATAAAGCATGTTGAGCCTACCAGCCATCAGCTGTCGCTCAGACTGCTCATCATCCAACCTTGTATAGATCTCATCTGTGTCTTGCCTAACCCTAGTGGTAAACTCTGTCATCCGTTGACCCATCTCTGTGTCATCAGTCACTGGTGCCCCTAACATGTCTACCAGCATCTCATCCTAAGTTTTGGTAATCCCATAACTGACATCTCTCTCTAGATCCTGCATAATCTTCCTATCTATGGTAGCAACAAAACCATAGTCTGCCCTAAGACCTCCAGTCGGTCTAGCAGCAGCAGCAGACGAGCTCTCTCCAACCTCGTACCTAGGACCAAGAGCGATGCCTAACCTCTTTCGAGGCGGTAAGGTAACCTCGGGTCTGTCTGCTCTACGGTCAGCAGAGAGTAGATGCAAAGGTGGTGTCCCTGATGATGGTGCATCTGGTCTGGTGTGGGAGAGTATGATGGGTGGTGGTAATGGTAGTGAATGGGAAGTAGATGCAGCCTCAGCTCTCAGCCTGATCATCGCAGCTCGATAGCCTAACGGACGAATAGGACTAGCAGGTGGTGATGGAGATAACACAGGCACTGGTGATGATACTGGTAGTGGTGGTGAGGAAATCTGAGGTAGTGGTGGTGATACTGGTAGTGGTGATAGTATCGGGGGTAGTGGTGGAGAAGGTATCTGGGGAAGTGGTGATGACCATGGGGAAAGTGGTGATGAAGGTGGAGTAGGCATAGCAAGAAGTCTCTCAACCTCTTCCCTAGGAGGAAGTGATATCGGTGTCTCATCTCTGATGGATATCCTAGCAGTAACGCGGTATGCAGGATGTGGTGGTGGTGTGGCCACAGACTTGTCGGTCTCAAACGGCTCAGTCTCCTCAGCAGATGGGGCCTGATCAATAGCTGGTAAAGCAACAGGTGTAGAGTCGGTAGGAGCTGGGTGCTCCTCCTCCTCCTCATCCTCCTCAATATCAACCTCCTCATCCTCGTCATCATTAGATAACTCATCCTCATCATCACCATCGTCTCATCCGTCGGCAGGATAATTGGCAGGATCCTCCTTAGGGTCCTCTCCATTATCCTCCTCCGAATCCTCCTCAGGATCTGACTCAGGAACATAACCTGGTAAATCAGCAGTAGGTGAGACATCAACAGGTAGTGGTTGCTCCTCAGCTGGAAGTATCTCATCCTCTAGTGGCATGAACTCTGGGTATACAGGCTTCGGAACAAACTCTGGTGAAGGTGGATACTCAGGACCCGACATATAATCAGGAGATGGCAGGGCCTGAAAAGAAGCTACCACATAGGTAGGACTGTAAACGAACTAAACGTTCAGTGAACATTTAATGAACCGTTCGGTAAAAAGTTCATTCATGTTCGTTTATTTATTAAATGGACAAACATGAACACTATTTTATGTTTATTTAGTTAAATGAACGAACATGAACACAAGTCACGTTCGTTCGTTTATGTTCGTGAACGTCCGATTAGGCATTTATTAATGTTCGTTTATGTTCACTTATATGTTTATGTTCGTATATCATATCTTTTAATTGTATATTTTATAATTCTAGTATGTTTAAATAAAACAATACTTATAAAACATAACATTATGCATAATTTGATAATATTTCATGTTTTCTCTACGTTCGTTAATGTTCGATCATTTATGTTCGTTTAAGGTTCGTTTAGTTCCTTAATATGAACATAAACGAACATGAACAACTCATTTTCTTAATAAACGAACATGAACAAAAAAATTTGTCCGTTTAAGCGTTCATGTTCGTTTATTTGTCCGGTTAAAATTAAATGAACGAACATGAACAAGACTCCGTTCGTGTTCGTCCGGTTCGTTTACAGCCCTACACATAGGCATATGGGTCCTCTGGCATCACGAGTGGTCCATCGACTCTCGGTGATCCGATATCTGGCAAATCCGCAAATGGGCTGGACACAGCAGTGTATGTAATCGTGGAATCCTCAAAATCCGACATGACTGCATCTGAAAATCAAAAATAGCTTTTATTAGTATTTAATATAAGACTCTTATAGTAATATACATTTATACCATAACATGTATATCAATCCTAAGTGCATCCAGTCTTAACCAACTAATGCAACAAGTAGTGTATGTATATATGTCCCATGAAAATCCCTTTGTATAAATGCAATGTTTGAAAACTATTATAGTCCAGCAAAAACATTTGACCTGGTTCTCTATAACCTTGGCTCTTGATACCAATCTGTAACACCCCCAAATTGGGTCGCAGCGGAATAAGGGTCCGGGGCATGTTACTTCAATGATCAATAACACAAGATATATATAGAACGACCAAAAAGTCATTTAAAACTGATACATTGGATTTGACAAAGTATTTGTTACATAAGCCCGAAGCTTCACTTGTTCAAAATACAAAGATTTCTAGCCCATAACAGATATACAAAATGTAATGCGACAAAATCTTTAATGCATGATATCCAAATCAAAACCACCAATGTATCCCTTGCACCTCGTGCTTATTGACCTCCTAAAAAACATTGCTTTAAAATGTCAACAATAATGTTGGTGAATTCATAGGTTTGATAAATCGTATATTGTAGGACCACAAGATTTCCCAAGTGTATGATAATGCAACTGATCTAGAGATCATATAAATGTAATTACGTTGCCCTAAGCTCATGACACTGAAGCTCGACATGAATGAATACAATATAAATTGCCTACATTGCCCATGTTGATGTTCTAACCCGCAACATCCTATGTTCGACATGGTATACGTTCGTTTGTCCAGTGATAGCTAATCACCCGAACGGGGATGTCAATCCCAATAGATCTATTCATAACATTCGCGCTCACAATCCAGTAATTGATAATTCATGATAATGGGCTCAACTAGGGTTATCACTACTTAGGCAACACGTAATCATAAAGTAAAAGTATCGACTTGTGTCCTATTGTAAAACAATGAATGTTTCTCACCCCAAAAACTTGTAAAACAAAATCATGTAAAACGTGGGGCTATGAACTCACCTTGAGTGAGCGAATGTCAAGTATATCACAGAAAATGCGTCACGGTAATGATCGAATGCAACCTAATCCAATATAGGTCGTATAAGTACTAATCACTTTGAGTAACTACTACCATATATAATTCTATATATCTACATCACTATCTAATTGCGCTTGTGAAATCGTATTTATAAAGTTAAAACGTTTATAAATATTTCATTAATAAAAATAACGTAACTTTATCGTTTTAAGTTGGTTTCTTACGTTTCTTATGTCCACGCTTTCGTATTAAGACGACGTATCAAATTATGACATTTTTGTATTTCATGTCCTCTGGTGAACTGTACTTTTTTACTGTTCACACCAGTTATAAAGTTATTTTTAAAGTTTTAGTTGTCATAAAACCCGTAAATGTTGTATTTTATTCGTTATAGCTCCGTTTTTAGCGATTCTTTCGAGCACGTCTTTGTTATTAAAAGTTCTATCATATTAATGATGTTTACAAAATGTATAAATCTGATATGAACAGTAACTTTATAAAAATAGTTTTATAAAAGTATTTTTATACATTTAAGTGTATAAACTCGCGTAATTCATAACTCATTCGTTATTGATCCAAAAATTATGATCCAAATTGTTTTGGAATACTAAAATTAAGTGTTATCTTTGAAAAATAATAAACTTTATATATTAGAAGTATTTTATAACTTGTTTTTATAAAATCTCTTTTATAACTTGTTTAATTAACGTGTAACTCGTAAACTACGTATCTTTTTCGTTATTAATCCGTTTTTTGAGTTTCTTACCTTTTTGGAATCGTCATGAGACGTATTATTTTATAAAAATGTTAAACCCACTGTTTTGAATTCGAATCAAAACAACCCTTTTACATCTTTTATATAATTCATTATATACACTTGTTTTATATACTTTTTAACTTAATAAAATACCACATGTCTTCCACAAACCTTTATTTCATATGTCATACATATTACCTTGTCCATTAGTCCATACTTTTTCCAAATTCCCAAGTTAACAAGTCCTTGACAATGCTCTTAAATCATAAACTTTCCTAAGTAACTTTTACTTACTAGTTTATACATGAACTTTTTACACTTAAACCAACATGATACACTACTTATATTTCCTTCATGACATGATATTTACAACTATATAACATGTGTAAAAGTATACAAAACCATGATTATAAGTACAAGTCTATTTTACATGTTTAAAAGTGTCCTAAATGGTGATTAACTACATAGAACTTATATACACATAAAATGATAATGTAAGTAAATAAAGAGTTTTAGATGACCTTAATGTGATGTAGGATGATGGAAAATATGATCTAAACACTTGTTTAGATGAAAAACCCAAGCTTCCACAATTATAAAACCCTAATCCAAAACAAAACCCTAATCTTGCAATAACTTGCTTAAACCTTGCAAATGCTTAACCAACCCTTCAAAACATCTTAGGTTATCATAGGAATGATGTAGTAATACTTGTATGGTCTTGGAAAATCAAGCTATGGATTATTTAAAAGGGGTGTTTGTTGCCGTGGCCTTCAAAGAGAGAAAAAGAGGGTATGAGTTGGTTTTTGTTAAGTGTAATGACTTGTGTGTTTACTTCTACTAGAATGGATCCTATATGTATGATATGAGCTAGTCAAAGAGTGAACATGAAGTCTTTTTGGTCTTGGTCCAATTCACTATTAGAGTAAGTAAGGAAAAAGAAGTCTTGGTTCCCTAATAGTTGAGAACATCTCATGAAACTAAGGAAGTGTGTTTTGTAGATATTTATTTGTATCTATCCACCCATATCCGGTTTTGTATGTATATGTATGATATATTTTTGTAATTTTTGAGTATTGGGTATAATCGTGGGTATTTGTTGAAGCGTAGAAAAGTTTTGGTGGTTCCGGGAATGCCTAAACGTATTTTATCGCGAAACGTAAACACTTTACGCAACCAATAAAAATAAAATGAACAAAGTTAATAATTATACTCAAAATAATTACTTAACACTTGCTTGATGTAAACATTTAATTGTTTGGTGCCCGTTTACATTGAATGATCATTTTTAGCTTACGCGATTTAACTTAACGTTTACGATTTAAAAGCAAACGCGTACATTACTAAAAATACATAGTGAATTTATTGATGTCGTAAATGATCCTAAAACACGGGGTGTTATATTATGCTTAAAGTTTCGCCTTGGAAAGGGGTCGTACATTTTGGCAAACGAGGGAAGTTGAATTCTAAGTACGTTGGACCGTTCAAGGTGTTGGAATAGGTTGGATCCGTTGCATACAAGCTTGAGCTTCTTGAAGAGCTGAGCAGGGTTCACAATAAGTTTCATGTATCCAACCTAAAAAAGTGCTATGCCGACGAACCATTAGCCGTTCTGTTGGATGGACTTCATTTTGATGACAAGCTTCAATTCGTCGAGGAACCGGTCAAAATCATGGATCATGAAGTTAAACAATTGAGGCGAAGCTGTGTCCCAATTGTCAAGGTTCGATGGAACTCTAAGCGAGATCCTGAGTTTACATGGGAACGCGAGGATCAATTTCGAAAGAAATATCAACATCTCTTCGCAAAGACTGCACCGTCGTCAAGTGCCGCGTCTTAAGCCTTGAGGACTAGGCTCATTTAACGGGGAAGACTATAACACCCCATGTTTTAGGGTCATTTACGACGTCAATAAATTCACTATTTATTTTTAGTATTGTACGCGTTTGCTTTTAAATCGTAATCGTTAAGTTAAATCGCGTAAGCTAAAAATTATCATTCAATGTAAACGGGCATCAAACAATTAAATGTTTACATCAAGCAAGTGTTAAGTAATTATTTTGAGTATAATTATTAACTTTGTTCATTTTATTTTTATTGGTTACGTAAAGTGATTACGTTTCACGATAAAATACGTTTAGGCATTCCCGGAACCACCAAAACGTTTCTACGCTTCAACAAATTCCAACAATTATACCCAATACTTAAAATTTATAAAATATCATCACTTATACCTCTATATGGCCGGATACAAGAGATAGGATACAAAGATAATATCTAAATTCAATCACACTTCCTAGAATTCATGGGATGATCTCTTATTTAGGGAACCACTAGATATTTTCATACTAACTCTAATAGTGAATGACCAAAGTCTTCCTAGAAATCCTCTAGATTTTCCTTGACTAGTCAATATGGTATATAATGCCTTACCTAGATAGAAAAACATACAACACACATTTGCTTAAGTGAAATCAAAACAAACACTCTCTTTGTATCTCTCAACGCCCACGGCTCAAAACTCCCAACATAAACCATCAATACAAATTTTATTGACCACATTTCCAAGTGTTCCTACATCATATCTAAAACAACGTAAGGTGTTTAGAAGGTTTGGTTTAAGGTTTACAAGTGCTAAAGCAAGAAGGTTCAAGATTAGGGTTTTGGTGAAATTAGGGTTTTCAAGTGTTGAAAGCTAGGGTTTGTTTGCTAAACAAGGGTTTAGATCATATTTTTCATCATCCTACTTTATATTAAGGTTACCTAAAACTCTTAATCTCTTTACTTTCATGATTTTATGCATATATAATGTTTGTGTAGTTAATCACCATCTAAGGAACATAATGAGATATAAAATGGTTTTTTTATTCTTATTTATGGTTTTGGTAAACTTTATCATATGATATATGGATGTTATGGATCATGTTATAAAGCAAATATATACACTATATGAGTGTTGGATAAGTTATATAAAGCATATATAAGTAAAAGTATAAAAAGTTACTTATAAATGTTCATGAACAAATGAGTATGTAAACTTGATATTCTTGTGATTCTTGGACAATATATGGACTAATCATGGACTAGAGACCCTAAGGATGTAATACATGTGATATTTAAGGTTGTAAAGGACTTGTAACAAAGTGGTTAAACTAAAAAGTTATAAAAGCAACTTTTAAACACATTTTAACAAAATGGACAAAGTGGGCTGTTTGGAATTCGAACTTAACATATATATTTTATGATTTTATAAAATATTACATGTCACATAGATCGTGGGCATGTAGAGAACTCGAAAAACTGATTTATAACGAAGGAGATACGCTAATTTTAAGTTATACGTTAATTAAAAGCGTTTATAAAAGAAATTTTATAAAAACCAATTACTATTCACATATAATGAAAATGTAAACATATTTTATCAGTTAGTACATAATTTTAGGATTTAAAAACAATAAGAATCATAATTTTATGATTAATAACGAAGGAGTTATGAATTACGCGAGTTTACTACAATAAATACTTTTATAAAACTAATTTTATAAAAGTTATTGTTCATCTCAGACATGAATATTTTGAAAACATCATTAATTTGATAAAACTTTTAATTACGAAGACGTGCTCGAAAGAATCACTAAAAACGGAGTTCAAACGAGTAAAATACGATATTTACGAGTTTACGACGATTAAATTTATAAAAATAATTTTATAAAAGTATATGAACAGTAAAAAGTACTATTCACAAGGGGACTCAAATATTGAAAATTTAATATTCTGATACGTCTTCTTAATACGAGAGCGTGGACATAAGAAACGTAAGAAACGGGCTTAAAACGATAAAGTTACGTCGTTTTTACTAATGAAATATTTATAAACGTTTTAACTTTATAAATACGATTTCACAAACACAATTAGATGGTGATGTAGCTATATAGAATTATATATGGTAGTAGTTATTCAAAGTGCTTAGTACTTATACGGCCTATAATTAATTAGGTTGCATTCGGCGTTTATCTGACGCACTTTCTGTGATATACTTGATATTCATTAACACAAGGTGAGTTCATAGCCCCACGTTTTATATTTATAATGATTTACAAGTTTTGGGGTGAGAAACATATGCATGTTTTACAAATTGGACGCAAGTGTACACTTTACTTGATTACGTGTTTGCCTAAGTAGCGATAACCCATCTGAGCCCATAATCATGAACTGTCAGTTACTGTTGTGAGCGTGAATGTTATAAATAGATCTATTCGGGATTGACATCCCCGTTCGGGTGATTAGCTATCACTGGACAAACGAACGTATACCATGTCGGACATAGGATGTTGCGGGTTAGAACATCATCACGGGTAATGTTGGCAATTTATATTGCATTTCATACATGTCGAGCTTCAGTGTCATGAGCTTAGGAAAACATAATTACATTTTATGATGTTTGCATCTGTTGCATTATCATGGGGAAATCTTGCGGTCCTACATTATACATTTACAAACCTATGAATTCACTCAACAATATGTTGACGTTTTAAAGCAATGTTTTTCAGGAGGTTAATAAGGCACGAGGTGCAAGGGATACATTGGTGCTTATATATTTTGGATGTCACATGCTAAAGATTTGGTTGCATTACATTTTGGGATAAATTGTTATGAACTATAATCTTGTATTTTGTATTTTGAACAAGTAAAGCTTCGGGCTTTTGTATCAAACACTTTGCTAAATCCAATGTATCAGTTTTAAATGACTTTTTGGTCATTCTTATATTATCTTGTGTTATTGATCTATGATGTACCATCCCCAGACCCATATTCCGTTGCGATCCATTTTGGGGTTGTTACAGCTGTCCAAATATGCCATGTTTACTTGTCTTCCTGATATGTACACCTTGATTACTACTGGGTCTGATGAGCCCTCGTTTGGGATGGGGGGAATTGTGATTTCTTCGGTCCCGTTGTCGCTCACAGGTCTCTTTTTCAGCCTGTGGTCTCTTCCGCTTACCATAAGGATAGAGGTTTTTTCCAATGCTGGCTTTTCTTCTTTCTTCTTTTCTCCTGACTAAGTCTCAGAAGTCTTTTCTCTTTTCTTTGTCACCCCTTTTACCAGATGGGTTAGCTGTCCTGTTTTGATAGCTTCTTCTATTTGATGCTTTAGCTCTTGACATTTATTTGTTTCGTGCCCATAGTCTTTGTGAAAATGGTAGTATCTTGTCTTGTCTTTGGACCAATTAGACCCAGGCAGCCGTAGGAGACGTTCGAAGGTCTTGGCTACTCTTTCTTTGATGAGAATCTCTCTAGGGCTTTTGACTAGATTGGATAGTAATTTGTGACTTTCCCCTTTGTAAGGGAAGGACCGGCTTTTGTCTATTTGACCCTTATTGTTATTCCAGGAAGATTTCCTTGGTCTTTCGAATCTATCTCTTCGATCATTTGAGACGCCATTAGTGGCCACCTCTTTTGCTTCGACCCAGGTGTACATTTTTTCCATTAGGCCCTTGTAAGTGGGTGGGAGATCTGTAAAGAGGTGTTTGACCAAACTTCTTGTCCTTAGAGATTTGTTGGTCTTCGTGCAAGCCCAAAATCTGCAAGGTATCATCTGTGTATCTAGTAATGAAGGCTCAGGTGCTTTCGTTTTCCCTCTGTTTGATGTTATGTGCAGCCAGATGTGTCTTTGTGAACTTCTTCTGTTGGCTAAAGTGTGATCAGAACTTTGCTTCGAGATCTTCGTAATCAAGGATGTTACTTGCTTTTTGACTGTTCCACCATATTTTGGCAGAGTCTTTAATGGTATAGATAAACATATGATAAGCTAATAGGATTAACCATTTCTTCATCCTTATGGCCCCTTCAAAGAGGTGCAAGAAGTTATCGGGATCCCCTTTCCTTTTATAGGAACCAATATGGGAAGACATTTTCAGTCTATCTGGGAGAGGGTAATCCTCTATCTAGCGGACAAAGGGTGTTACTGAGCCTAAAGGGTTAGGGAAAAGGCCTGTTAAGTTTGGGTTGGCATACGCAGACATGTTTGGGAACGTAGACATAGGCAGTGTATAAAAAGGATAGCTATTCAGAGGGATATTAGTAGGATGCGTAAAGACATTTAGAGGAAGTATGTTACCATTTTTGAAGGTCGATGGTATGTGCCCTCTTTGTGGGAGGTTGGCGAAGCTTCCCCCTATAGGGGGTTTCCCATCAGAGTTTGCAGAGGGAAGCTCATGGGCTGTCCATTGACAAAACTTGTATGTTTTTAGTGGGGGTATACATGCATAATCATAAACCTGTTTGATGCATTCAAGCTTGCGGGTATGAAAGGTTGAGCATTATGCGATAAGAACGTACCATTAGGAGGGAGATTCCCTCTTATGTTATTCGGAAGTGCCTGACCTCCATAAGCGGAAGTCAGGGAAGACTGCAAAGGTTACCCATTCTCGTTTCTCTCTATGTGGGCTGCTAAAGTAGAGGAAGGTTTACATTCTGACTTCCATTTCCTCTTGATGCTTCTTCTGAAGGCCTTCTACCTTCGCTGCTCCTTTCGACCCTGCTTTCCCCTCTGTTTTGAGTTTCCTCAAACCCTACTACTCTTTCCCTTCTTCTATGGACCCTGGGAGACGTTGCTCAAAGTGGTGGAGTGACAGGTCTGGCAGGTTCCGGTCTTGGTTCCATTTCTCTTTCTTCATTGTAGTCTTCGCTGAAATACTCCAATTCAGTTCGGAGATCGTTGTTATACATCTGCCTTCGTCGGTCCCTTAGTAGGAACTCCAAGGTTTCATAATTGGCCTCTACAAAAGCTGGGCTAATAACAGGATTGTGATTGGTTGAGGTAGATGCACGATAGGCTAGAGGCTTGTTTTCAGGAGTAGTGGCAGCAAACATGGTGGTAGTTATATGCATTACCGAAAAACCAGGCGGTGGTGTTATTTCCCTTTCGCTTGTCATGCCGGAAAAGTAGATAGGTTGTTTTGATGGTTACTAGGCTTGGTTTGAACGAGACTAATTGTTGCGGTCCCACGGATGGCACCACTGATTGTGCAAATATGGACACGATCAGGCTTCGATGAGATCAAAGAGTTCTTCTTGTGGATGTTGAGTTTCCAAGCCTTGAATAACCTATGTCAACAAAAATGGAAACACTATGTTAAGTGAGGCACAGGGGGTGTCCCTGCAAATCACCTCTGGCATGAGAGTAAGTATGTGCTTTTTGTATTGAGAAAGTATGAAAGTGTAAGTAACTGTGTGTAAGAGTCTGAGCCATACCTGGAGCCTTTGCCATCTATTTATAGTTGCAGAAATGATATGGGACAAGGCTTAGCACCAAAGCCGGTGATCGTGGGGGGTGTCTCACAATTTAAGGGGTGATTCTGGGATAGTGTACCACGATCTCTATTTTGGCAGGAAGATCCCAATAGAGATGGAGAACGTGGGTTTGACTATCTGACCTCTGCCATAGTTTCGTCGAAGGCCCACCGCGAAGGGTGTAGGGCTTCGCATGGTAGATTCCCATACTGGTAATCATCCCGAAGATGATTTTACACCACTCAAAACTATTCGAAGGTTATGTAGTGTATTTGGGAGAAGATCTCATTTGGGCTTTGAAGGGGAGACCTCCGAGCCGAAGGGGAGGGTACGTCATAAGTTTTACTTTCTATCTCTAGTTCATCATTTGTGTGAAACTTGGAGCCTACATTTTATTAGTTATGCTAACAGTTTGACTTGGACAAGTAGTGAGTATCATTTGACTCTGATATTTACCCTACTTGAAAAAAACTTTAGTTGCCAATTTCATCCCTGCCAATTTGGTCTTAGATTCTCCTCTTGTATTCTCTATTTAATGATGTCTCAGGACTCAGATGCTCTACAAACTTATAACATTTATAAGTATTCCAACAACATCTAAAAAAATAACTATCAATGATGATGTCACAAAAGCACAGAACACATGCTCGAGAAGCCTATGCACCACCACATAAAGTCCTTACTATCGACGACCTTTTAACCAAAATCTTAATCTGATTACCTATTCTCTATATTCATCATTTTACAACCGTATCAAAACAATGGCTAAGAATTCTTACATCCCCTGATTTTACCCGTAAACGCAGCCAGATCACTAAAGTTGATCCTCCTGTTGGTCTTTTTGTTAATCATATTAGATCTTTGTTTAAATGTGATTTTTTGTCATTAGATTCCAGACTTCGGTCAAAAAAATCCGCTATGGATAACTCCTTCACTCTTGGCTCCACTAAGAAAGCTAAAAATGTTAAGATCTTGTAGTCTTGCAATGGTTTACTTTTGTGTGGTGGTTCGAGGAGGCTTTTTTTGATTACGTATATAATCCATCCACTAATTAGTTTAAAAGGCTTCCCATCCAAATTGCTCGCTTGATAATTCACCTTATTATAGAAAAACTGGATTGAGAATGGCCTTTGATCCTACACAATCACTACACTACAAATTGGTGGATTCTGGACGCACATCTTGTGACATTGATATACAAATTTATTCTTTGGAGATAGGCAATTGGAGCATGTTCAAGGACCATTTTAACTACTTCAGTTTTGATCATTTTGATAGTGCAATCTATTGGAATGATGCCTTACATTGGCTAGAAACTGAGAATCGAAAGCTTACACATTATATATTAGATATTGAAGACCATGAACATCCAATTATAACAACCATACAAATCCCTCAATGGGGAATGAACTTCCTCCAGTCTTATGGCTATATAGATCCAATGTAAATACTCATGCAAATACCTCACTTGTTGCATTTAGAAGGGAAATTGTTTTAGTAGTGTGGGTGTTTGTTTCTTGTTTGTAGAGATGATATTGGCTCTAGTGAGTTTACTATCTACGAGATGATGAAAGGGTGTTCTATTTGGTCGGTTAGGTACCGCGTTGATACTGATGACTTTATGACGCCACTTCACGAAGGATTATCGATTCGGTCCACTGTTTGGCGCATTGTTTTGGGAGAAAGGGAAGAGGATTCTTTATCGGTGATCAACTTGCCTGGAAAGGTTGTACAATAAAACCTAATATCAAAGACGCTCCATGATATCTTTTATTGTGGATCTAATCAACTTGATGATAACCATGATGATGACAATGATGACGATGATGAGCTCCTTTAACAATTAGAAGCTAAACATAATGTTTATGAGTTCATTTTGTCTTTTGCAAGAGTGTGATTAGCCGTCTTTGTGTAATGTTTGTTTAAATGTGCTATTAGATTGACTACGTTAGGTATTTCGGGTCTGTCCAAAGGCTGATTCAGTCTAGATATCACTCTATGTTTTTGATTGTTCCAATAATATATTTATGACTTTAACTTTTACTAGTTAACATAGGTGTACAAAAGTCAAAATGAATTAGGATGTTAACACAAATTATGCTGTATTTTTACTTTAAAATGTCATTCTATTATAAGCACCATATTCAAAATGCACAAACATTTAAGTTATACTAACCACAATAAAGTTAAATATCCAAAAGAAGCAAAGTTAAATGTACCAAGACAAAAACAACCATGTCAAAGTTACATGCTTTTTCAATAAACCAAAAGATGAACATACACCATCTGCACATTCATAAACACTTGAAAAAGCTTCACAAACACAAACTAAAGTTCCTACATCATCTTCCTTTTACCTTTCCTCCTTACATCTGAACTTCCTCCAACATATTCTATGGATCTTTTAATTCCAAATTCCTTATTCAGAATTTGTTTCTGAGTTGTAATAACTACAAGGCCCAAAACGCAATTCGTTACTGGAGGCAGCCTTTTTGTTAGAACAACAAGAGTTATACATGTTGACCCTGTTCTAGGTATTGTGGGTGCAAGATGTTTAGAACTTGATTTGGGTTTATCAGGTTTTGTGATTGCTGTATTTCTAGAGCTTGACCTTGCTCTACCTTTATAAACAGTTCTCTTCTCATCTGAACTTAAAGCATCATACCACTGTACAATCTCTGATGGAATAGTAGTTTTTTTGCTTTTACAGAGCTTGACGTTTGTTTACCATCAAAAGCTTTCTTTTTCCCTTTGGTTGATCTAGACCATGGTTTACCTTTAGAACCTTTTTTTGGTCCCAAGTAGAATCAGAGCAACAAGTATCTTCAAAGCTTGACTTTAAGGTATCATTAGAGCTAACTTGAAAAGGGTTATGATCAGAGGTAGCTTGAAAAGGGTTATGATTAGAGCTTTCATCAGAGGTAGTTTGAGAAAGGAAATAATCATATCTTGTGTCTGATTCAATAATTATGACCTCTGTAAATAAGATATAATTGGTAAACTTAGTTTCCAAATCCACATTGCTTCAATTCAGGTTAGTTCCTAAGGTACATTAACCTTAAAGGGATGTTTGGCTGAAATCTGCTTGTTTCTTAAACTTGGTTTCCAAATGTACATTGTCTAATTCAGCTTATTTCATAAGATACCTTTAGGTGTTTGGATTAAATCAATTGTTTCCAAAACTTAGTTTCCTAAGGTACATTGGTTTAATTCAGCTTATTTCATAAGGTACCTTATACTTAAAGGAATGTCTGGATTAAATCAATTGTTTCCTAAACTTAGTTTACTAAGGTATAAACTTTATTTCCCAATTACTATATACAGTAAATTATCATCCATAACAGTCTAATACCAATGCAATATGCTCAAAAGAACATTTACCTCTTTCCATCACCATTTTCTCTTTTCCCTTGTTAATATCCATTTTCTCTTTTGCCTTCTTAAAATGTTTTACAACTCTCGAAATCCTCTGTTTAAGAAGGTCCAGAATCTTCATTTATGTTACCTTTCTTTTGTCATCTACATTTATATAGAACACTCAATACATAAGCCACAACTAAAATGATGGGTAAAATAACCGAATAAGAACAACTGGCAAAATGGGACAATGAAATAGCAACAACATGCAAGATAATACATTCCTTGTACACTTACATTTCACACGCTGCTGTTTCTCACACTCTCTTTTTAATAAATCATCAAGTATATCATCAGCTATAGCATCATGAACCTGCCAGTTACTCCCATATTTGTGTAAAACATAATTGATCATGTCATCCTTTACTACAAACTTATTCAAGTCCATAGATTTCCAGGATTCTGCCATTGATATGAAGTTTGATCAAGGGTTTGTTGGGTTATGTGAGTGAAGAGTTAAGTTTGTTAGTGATAATTAAATGGAGTATGTATGGAAAGCTTTTTAAAGGTGTGTCCCAGGGAAACACGGAGTCAACACTAGTTTAAATGGGAAAAGACTTAAATACATAGGGACTATCCATGCAATATTTTGTAAATAACAAGGATGAATCATGCAATTTAGTTTTTTGGTATCCAGACTAAAATGATCGCATGCAGTTACGGCGGTGCTTCATTTTCTACTTGCAATCATGACATCCCAGCTTCTAAACACGCAAATCAATATTTTGATTTAATTATTTATATCTTATCCCACTCATTTCTTTTCTTTTCAAAGATACATCTTAATTGTTTACTTAAAATTTTAAGGAATGGCCACTTTCGAGGTTTTGGATAAACTTTAGGAGATTACCGGTTTGACGAAGTTACATAAGCGTATGCGGTTTTGGTTTGTGCAAGAGATTACAGAAGAAGAAGGGTTGCTAAAATTTCTTCGTGAACGCTGTGATGACTTGAGGAGGAAAAGCGCCAAGCGTCATGTGTTGATTCGTGAGATGGAGGTTTTGGGAGATCGTGGGTGGCTGTTGATTCTTTGGAGTCTTTGAAACAAACTCACGCTAGAGAGATCGCTAAGCTTTCCGGTTTGACAGATGTGATGGCTGAAACTCTAGCTGGTATCCATGAGAAGAAAGGTTATGTGGCTAGATTAGATTTAAATGATTAGGTCATGTGAGATGGAGGCTTTGGAAGGTCATGTAGTTAGTCACTTTTGTTTTGTTAATGGTTGAATGTAATGACTTTTATATCTTATGGTTGTATATCTAATCTTTTGAAGCTGTTACTTGTAAATCTGTTGAAAACTAAGGGGGGGGGTTGAATAGTTTTCTTGTACTTTTCAAAATTTTATTAATGTTTGATGAATGGGAAATAAAGCAAGTAAAAGTAAGAGTTAGAAAGATTTAACCAAGACACAAGTATTTATAGTGGTTTGGCTACAAGGACACCTTCCTTTCCCTACTCCACTCCTCGAGTCACCTACTCGAGAGTTCGTAAACACTAGTCACCAATCTCTTTTAACCGGCAGAGAAACCTCACAACGTTGATTACACCATATTAACGGTACAAAGCTAAATACCGGATTCTTTACACGGTAGAATCAAGCCAACAATACTATACTTGATTTACAATGATGACGAATACAACTACAACTATTAAATAATGCACAAGATTCAGCAATGTGAACTTGAAGATGCTATGGAGATGCGAAACAAGATTCTTAGAACTTGATCGTCTCAAAGGGGTGTTTGGAAATTTCTTCTTTGAAGAGAATTACCTACAAAATGCTAAATAAAACTATGCAAGAATAGAGAGAATGATCAGTAGATTAGAGGATTTCAAGTTAGAAAGAGGTGGGTGAAACATGAGAAGTGGCTTGGTATTTATAGCAAAAAATTCTACTGTTGGCCGGTTTTGCCGGTTCTGTTACAAAACAAAACCGGCCAGTATATAGCAACAGAACCGGCGCACAGTAACAAAATCCAAATTTTGATTTGCAAAATCTTAAGAGATCATGTGTAATCTTGTAAGATTGCCCTAAGATATGCTGCAAATGATAATGTTATCCATGATGTAAATAATGGTTTGCATATTTTACTTGAAATTCAAAGTAATGCTAAAAATAGAAAAGTAATGTTTTATGTGTTAGTTTAAGTAATTTACTCTCATATAGATTTTACTAATTGTTATCAACAAAACATGAAAAGATCGTAAAATAGAATAAACGTTTTTATCGGTTTATTTGTATTAACAATCTCCCCCTTTTTATTGATGACAAAACTAAAATCTAATGGAAGTAAATTAGTTAAAGTGAATTTGTTTTGAGTATTTGGATTAAGAATTCATTTTACTTCCCTTCTCCCCCTTTTTGTCGAAATAAAAAGATGCAAAGGTCATGAAGAGGTATCCAATATGTGTAGATGCGGAAAGCTCCCCCTTGATGGGTGCTAAACATTACAAGTATGCTGCAAAAAAAACTGTTAGACATAAAGAGATGTGCTCCCTTGCTTTAGGAGTACCTACAAAAGAAAAGTTAGAAGCCAAAGCACTAAAAGTGGCTACTGTAGAACCGGCGTCTGCGGTTCTGTTCCTTGAATGGAACCGGCTTTGGGAGCTGATGGAACCGGCTGACTTGCGTTTTTTTTAAGTAAAAAAATATATATAATAATTTTTTAAGCAAATTGATAATCAAAAACATACAATTTCCTAGGAGCACAACAAGATAAGTATTGTAACATTGATTAATACTGAATTACAACATTCATAACATTAAGAAGACAAAAGATTCTTAATGAAATGTGATTTATTCTTATTTCTAATATCCTGGTCTAGTAATTGTACGCAAAAACATTGAGACAGTCTAGGATGTGATTGAGAATGAATTGTATCTCATCCCGGAGATTATCGACAACAACTTGGGTTCGTTGGCAATGCTCACAAAATATTTCATGAGTTAGCAAATAGAAAGGATTGTTTGGTCCTAATGGAGGAAGTGGCGGGAAGTTGGAAGGAGGATTTTTAGAAAATGTTGGAATTTAAGGTGGCAATGGTGGAAGAGGGGGTTCCATATCCAAAAGAGGTGGAGGTTCATTGGCCAAGCGCTCAATGAAGTCAATTGATGGCCTAGGTGGTGTGGGGTTTGTTGTTGTAGGTGGAAGGTCTTCTAGTGTGTCAAAGAGAGTCTGAGGAGAGGTAGGAGGAGTGGAAAACAAAAGTTCGGTGGGATCTAAGTTTATGGCTAGTGGTGAGGAGTGTTTGAATGGTTGAGTTGGAGCCAGTAAAGGAGAGGTCAAGGGTGATGGTGTTAACTTTGAAGTAAGTAGGATTTTGCTTGATGAGATTCCCGAAGAGATTATAGGGGAAAGTGATGGTGAAGTATTTGGGGTTGATGGAGGAGCCGTTTAATAGTCGATGGGTGGTGATATAGTATAATAAGGAGGGGACACTGGTCGAGGGTTGGAGAAACAACATAGACAAACACTAATCATGGCGGTGCGCTTAAGGTTAAGTTTCTTTTCTTTAGGCATTTTTAACGTTTCTTGAATTTGATATGATAACTAGTGTTTGGATCAATCCTTTTTATAGAGAAAAAATTTAGAGTTAATGCGTTACTTGATATCTTAGTGAAAATCTAATCATTGGATTTGCCTAGTAGTCAACTTCTAAAGCCTAGGAGCTGATATATTAGTTTTGGTGGGAATTTGTTGTGGTTGAGGTTTGGATTTTGTATTTAAGTAAACTATAGTATAGTGTTGCCGGTTCTGCTAGTTCTGTTAGAAAACAAGAACCGGCTTTGAAAAACCAAGGGAACCGGCGTCTGTAGAAAAAATGTATATTTTGTTTGAAATGATGTTAGAGGTGTGGTTATCTCGACCAAAATAATAATAATAAGATAGATGCACTTGAGATAACCCAATGTCCCTTATTTTGAATTTAGTAAATTGTAGTGTTTCCAAACGAATTTGACATGTGTTTCTTTTTATGAGTTTTCAGAGACAAATGAGATGCAAATGAGAAAAATGTTTTTATTTTTGAATTAAACAATGCAGATTTGTAAGAATGTGTTCGGGTTTTATTTGATGAAAGGTAAAGAAAGATGAGCACATATAGTAGTTTATGTAATGCGTATATATAGTAAAAAAAATTCCCTGAACATTTCCCTTTTTTAGATTTAGTAAATAGATTCCAAGACTCGAAGAGAGAGAGGAAGGTTAGAAATCTTACCTTTAGGCATTAGGTTCCATGAGCCCGAGACCTAGTCCAAGTAGGTTGAAGGATTCATGTTTGAGAGGTTTGGTTAGGATATCGTGTATGTTGTCTTCGGAGGAGACCTTTTCAATGGAGATATTTCCCTTTTGGGCATTGTCACGAAGGAAATGGTGTCGGATTTCTATATGTTTGGTGCGAGAGTGTAGGACGGCATTTTTACTTAGGTCAATGGCACCTTTATTATCACAAAGGACGGGTATGTCATCTAGGTTTATGTCAAAGTCTACTAGATCTTGTTTCATCCATAAAGCTTGTTGGCAAGCTTTTTCGGCGGAAACATATTCGGCTTCGGTGGTTGAGATCGCTAGGGCGGTTTGTTTCTTAGAGAACCACGATGTGAGGTAACATCCCATGAATGTGCACACACCGCTTGTGCTTTTGCGATCGACATAGTCTCCCACGTGATCGGAGTCGACATAGACAATGGTTTCTACTCCCGTTCCTTTAAGATACCATAATCCTAGGTGAGTAGTTACTTTAATATATCTAAAAATTCTTTTTACTGCTTCAAGGTGGGAAGTTTTTAGAGCTTCTTGAAAACGGACGCATAGACAAACACTAAACATGATGTCCGGTCGACTAGCTGTTAGATAGAGGAGGCTACCAATCATCCCATGATATTTAGTGTCGTTAATGGGTTCATCGTCTTCATCTCAAGTGAGTTTGGTTTTGGATGACATAGGAGTTTTGATAGGTTTAGAGTCTTCGAGACCGAATTTTTTGAGCATATCTTTAACGTATTTAGATTTGTTGAAAAAGATTCCATCTTCTAGTTGTTTGATTTGTAGACCAAGGAAAAAATTCAATTCACCCATCATGCTCATTTCAAACTCGTCGTGCATGATTTTTGAAAAATCATCACATACGTCTTGACAAGTTGATTCGAAGATGATGTCGTCCACGTAGATTTGGATGATGATGACATGTGAATCATTTTTCTTGGTAAATAGAGTGTTATCTACCAAGCCCATGGTGTATGTGTGGTCAAGAAAAAAGGCCTTGAGTCTATCGTACTAAGCTTTGGGTGCTTGTTTAAGACCATAAAGAGCCTTTTTGAGTTTAAAAACATGGTTCGGTTTTTCAAAATCAATAAATCTGGGTGGTTGAGCGACATAGACTTCTTCATTTATAAACCCATTTAAAAAAGCACTTTTGACATCCATTTGATAAAGCTTGAAGTCATGTGCACAAGCATATGCAAGAAGGATTCTTATAGAATCTAATCTGCTACAGGAGCATAGGTTTCATCAAAATCTATTCCTTCTTGTTGATTGTATCCTTGAGCAACAAGTCTAGCTTTATTTCTGGATACAACACCGTTTTCATCTAGTTTGTTTTTAAAGACCCATTTTGTACCTATGATAGTTTGGTTTTTGGGAAGAGGGACAAGACTCCAAATGTCATTTGTTTTAAATTGATTTAGTTCTTTTTGCATAGCCATAGTCCAACTTTCGTCTTATATGGATTCTTTTATGTTTTTAGGTTCTACGAAGGATACAAAACAAAAGAAATTGCTTTGATTTTAAACTTGAGATCTTAAGGTTCTTTCATTTAGATTACTGATATTTGCTAAAACACACATCATTTATACCCCGTTAAACACTATTAATTGGACTAAAAATGCTAAAATATGGATAATTATCTTGCAAATATGTTTGTCTGGTATTTTTATGTCTTGCAGGTAAAAGGATTGAAAACGGTGCAAAAACGGGAATTATCGGGCTCAATTTGGTTAAGTTTAATTATTACTCAATGCCAAGATGAAGTCGTGAAAAGTCCCCGAGCTTACCAGTAGAAAGAGCACGGAAAAACAAGTCCAGCGGTGCCTTCGGATCTTATTGGGCCAGCCCGTAACCCATTTAAATAGGCTGGGTCAGCCCATTGTTTACTAAGTCTATCATATAAAGCCCAAGACCAAAGTCAAATTGCAAATATTGATTTTTGATGACGTCATGTCACATGATGGGAAAATAAATCAAATGAGCCCACGTGATGGAGCACTAAGAGGAAATGGACAAGTAATATGAAGCCATGTGGCAATGCAAAATGTGAAATCTTAATCTTCAAATTCAGTTTGCAAGAATGAATGAAAAATAATCATGCGGCTGTAGTTTAATGCGTACGAGGTACGCATATCAAAAGGGCACGTGTCATGTTCTCAACGGCTGGATCATTTCTACAAAAGTCCCGATCCGAGGTCACACGCATGCAAGCAAATGATTGGCTAATAAAGCCCCAATGAGTGGATTTAAATTTACAAAATCTACCCCTCCTCTTGGATATAAAATCTACCCGCTTCCTCTCACTTTAGGATGATGAGGATTTTTAGTTTTAAATTTTACTCTTTCATTTTTTTTAGCTTATTGATAGTTAGGACAACTTATTTTCTGTATTTTGTAGCTTATTGTAAAACTGATTTGCAGCTTATTTTAGATATTGTATCAAGATTGGTTTTAGCTTATTAAAGATTATGTTTGTTAGCTTATTAATTTTACTTATTTTTTTTATTTCTTTACCTTATAAGCTTTTCGCAAATTTAAGTTTCATCTTGTGCTTATTTACTATGCTTTTGGTCAAGTTTATTTCTGAATTAAGAATAAGATCGAATAAGCTTAATCTAAGCGTATCCGATTCCCAATCTAATCCAAAATAAGCTTCGGTGCAAAAGGTTGTACAATAAGCTAAGTTCTAGCTTATTTTGTGCTTATAAGTTTTTAGTTTTCTAAAAGCTCCTTTTATTACTCGAATAAGCTGCTTATAGCTCATTCGATTTAGTTTGAGCTTATATAGTTTGCAAATGACTTTCGATCTAGCTTGTTTGTGGATTAAGGTTGTGAATAAGTTATCTTGTGCTTATTTTTGAATTCTAGTTTCAGATGCGTTGGCTTATTTTGCGGTTCTGTTTTAGATCTCGATTAGCTTATTTGTACCTCACTTAGTTTTGTTCGTAAAGTGCTTATACTCTTTTTAGTTTAATTCGCAAAGCATTTTCTAGTTAAAATCTGATAGTACTTATTTGAGTTTTAAAAAAATAAAAATAGGTACGTTTGCTTATTTGAATTTCGTGAGCTTATAGCTTTTTGCATAAGTCTTTGTTTAATCCAAATGGTAAAACGTTTGGTTAATTTTCGAGTGTTAAATGTGATTCAGTTGCTTAAATTTGTTTAAAGTGTAGATTGCAAAATCGATTTTGGCTTAGGCCCAATTGCTTCAACATAGTAGAATTCATTTACCTGGGCCACGTTTAGTTTTTTTAGTTTGGCTCTCGTTGGTTTGTGAATTTTGGACTACAACAGTATTTGTATGTGTAACAGTTTTATAACTATTAGTTGTTAACAATTTGTTTATGTTTTGTAATTTTTGGTACCGGTCTACTCATGAGGCGTGGAGCTTAAGGGTTTATTTAGCTAGACCGAATTTTATTATTTGTTTTAGCTAAATAAATCGGGTGGTATTCGTTTATTTGCGGCTTTTCAATTCGGTTCCATTTTCTATCCTTCTTCAATTAATTAGTGTAGCTTTAGTATAAAAATGTTTTGCTTTGCTTATTTGATTATGATGAGTAGCGAGTAGTTTAATTTGTGCTTGTTAAGTGAAATTGTGAATTGGGATTTAAGTGTGGATTTAAAAAAGGTTTAATTAATAATTTTGGATTATTTAGATTTATAGTTTGAATGGCAAAAAAAAGCGGAGGAAATAGATTCAAACTAACATCTAGGTTATTAATAATCTTTCAAGAGGTTTTTTATCAAAATGAACCAATGTTGTGAGGGAATTAATTCGTTAATAAACCTAAATTCACACTTGATGAACTTTTCATGTCACTTAGCAAGCATATTAGTCATTTATATTTTTTAAGCATATTTATCATTTATATCTTTTAGATCAATTTTAGTATAACCTTGTAGTTTTAAATCTTAGAATTAATATTAGTTTAATTTTTAGTTTAAAAATAGTTTAAAACCAAAACCAAAAACTTTTATGACAATCAAGCTCGATTTACAACTTGAACGTAGATTTCCATTCACCTCTCGCCGAGGAAAACGATACCCGTGTTGATTACTTTTTATTCTTTCCTAAGAATAATTTGTATGATACTTTGCTTGCGTATACGTATATGTATTTCTATAAATATATATTATATATTTGAGGGTTTATTTGATTAAACGCGTTGTGAAAACGACCTTTATCAAAATGGCGCCGCTGCCAGGGAGAGGTGTAGCGATTTTTACGGGATTGTTCGTGTTCGAGCCTTGTAGATCCTTTCTTCGAAAAGTTTATTTTCGTTCTTATAAAAAATATAAAAATCCAAAAATATTTTTCTTCTTATTTTTATTTTTATTCTCTTTTATAAATATTAAAAAAAAATGCCAAAAATATTTTTCTTTCTTATTTTTATTTCTTTTCTTATGTATTATTTCAAAATCTAAAAATATTCTCCTTTACCCTCTTATCCGTTTAATTCTTTCTTCTTATCCTCTATATTGTTTAATTCTTATGACGTCATTCAACCAACGCGAGTGTGCGGGGTGTGGACTACCATGTGATGGCTTCTATTGTTATCTATGTACGTGCCAACAGTGTGGTGTTAATATTCTAGATGGAACTTGTTTAAATGGTGGAAACTGTCCAAGCGGTAGCAATGTAGGATCTGGAAATGAGTTTGTCTATGACCCAAATCCTTATTCTTATAATGAAACACCGAACTTCTTCAACCAACCTCCACAATACCAATACGAGACATACTCGTGTGAATTTTGTGGAGGGAATTCTCATCCGGGTTACGATCGTCAAACAGGGAACACACCCGTCTTTGATCAGGGTCCCTGTTACAATCAAGACTTTGGATTTAACCAACCTCTACATTATTCCCCGAGTCAGCCACAACAATTTCCTTGTGAAAATTGAGGGGGTTCTTCATGAAAATTTTCAGTGTCAACCGATGAACCAAAATTATGATCCTAATTTTTGTTATAATCCGATTTATTCTGGTTTTGACCAAATTTAACCCCAGCAATTTTCTACCATTCAACTTCTTGAAATCGAGAGGATTAATAAAGAGGAGAGTTTTAAAAACAAAGACATGAGTATAAAAGAAATAATGAGTGAGAAGCAGTTGATTGATGACGAAATTAAAGATATCACGAATGATTTGAGTTATAAAAGATTTCAAGGTGAGAAGATTGATGATGAATATGAAAGAGATTGTGAGATTAAAATTAATCTACTCTTGCAAGATTATAATGGTTTGGACATCGAGATGCAAAAAAAGGAGCGCATTTTAATGGAAGAAAAGTATCTTGCTGCTTCACAACGTATTAAATCTATTTGTAATGACGAGGATGATTATATTCCTTTAAGAGATATTATTGCTCGATATTCTCCGTCAGTTGCTATCACATCTTCCCCTCCTGACTTACCAACTGAAGAACCCGAGGACTCTCTCATAATGGGGGACGAGCGTCTTGACACTAGTCCTGAAAAGGAATCAGACGAATTAATAAAGTCTAGTGTTAAGAACATTGTCCCAATCCCACGTGAGTCCGAGGTTACTTCCGAGAGGATTTTTCCGACAATGAAAGTGAGTGTGATATGCCAGTTTGTGATGATTTTACGACTTTCTCGAATCCTCTCTTTGATTCAAACGACGATTTCACCTCTAGTGATGACGAGTCACTTTCTGATGAGGACGTTCCGATGGAAAATTTCAAAATTTATTCGAACCCTCTTTTTGATGATGAAGAAATCATTTCTCCAAAGATTGATCCGCATTATTTCAATGCCGAGTCTAATCTTATCGAATCTTTGCTTAACCGTGATATTTTAATTGATTCTTCACCTAAGTTTGATTATCTTCTCGAGGAGTTCTCCGGTGAACTCGCTCATATCGATCCAATTCCACCGGGAATTGAGAAAGCCGACTTTGATCTAGAGGAAGAAATCCGTCTTGTTGAGAATTTGTTGTATGATAATTCATCTCCACGACCGCTGGAAGAACTTAATTTGGAAATTGCTGATACGATTTTTGAGTCTCTCTCTCCATCTCCTATCCTCGTTGAGGATAGTGACTCTCTTATGGAGGAGATCGATTTATTTCTTGCTTCCGATGACTCGATGCCACCGGGCATTGAGGATGACGATTATGACTCAGAAGGGGATTTGTTTTCTTGAAGAATTGATTAATAATGATTCCCTTTCCCTTCCCAAAAATGAGTCATCTAACCTTGATCATTTTAATGATCCGTCACCTTCTCGTCCTCCTCCGGAACCACTGGATGTTAGATTTACTTTGATTTTAAGCCTGATGCGGGTGTTGTTACTAACAAAGTGGTGGGTGACATTTCTGAACATGATGTTCTTATGCCTAATCTTTTACCCACCCAACCCACCCTTTGTCCTTGAGCTTAAAAACACGAAAAACGTGAACGGAAACGAATCCCGTTCTTTAAAAAGTGAAATTTTGCAAATTAAACCCTACTGAAGCAAAACTATTTTTCCTAGGAACTATATGATAAAAGAAAATTTTCTAAAAAAGAATTATATTTTTTTTTTACTTTTTTATATTTTTTATGAATTAAAAACGATTTTAAAGAAAATTAAATGTAAAAAAGACTAAACGTTTTATAAAAATTCTAGAAAAATTATGAAAAATAGCTTGAACAATAAGGAATCTAAGAAAAATAAGTTGGGAATCACAGCTTATCGAATAAGCTGTGTAATAAGCAAAAACAGCTTATTAAACTTAAAGAGCTAAAAGGTATATAAAAGATAGATTATGCAAAGATAGAATGAAAAAGACCACAGGGCGCGTTGGTTGAGTATGTTGTGTATGGTGTGTTATAAAGGTGAGGAGGGTAGAGGTCGTGGGTTCGAGCCTTGTTCACCCATGATTTCCCCTCTTCCCTTTTTATTTTTTTTTGAAAACTTTTTAACTCAGCTTATAAATAAGCTATAAAAACACAACTTTAATGAAGACAATATTTTTCAAAACTCAAAAATAAGCACGAAATAAGCAATTTAAAATGACAGAAATGCTTAAAAACTACTAAGTAAAAAAAACTAATTGTTTGAATTTTTTTTAAGTAGAATAAGCAAATAAAAATGACAAATAAGCTAAAACATATAATAAGCTATGTCTAAAAAGCACATAAGAACAAAAATAAGCACAAATGATAAGCTAGATAGACAGAAAAGCTAAAAAGGCTTAAATTCACTTGAAATTTACACTATAAAGCAAATAAGCAAATGGCAAAACCAAATAAGCTAAAATAGGCTTATACTAACTTAAATAGCTAAGCTAAACCTAAATAAGCAATTACAATAAGCAGATAATCTAAAATAAAGAAATAAGCACTCAAGGTGTAAAATGTTATCCAAACAGCCCCTTAGGGGAACTTTAAGCATAATTTCCTATAAGCTAATGGATCCTTATGACTTTCTAGCTTATACCATCTTAAACTTTAACAAAAAAGCCACATAGAACAACTTTTAAAAATCATTATGAAAATCATAAAAGCTAAGAAAAATCTTATAGAAGAAGCTAATGCAGACAGACTACTACTTTTGGAATTTGAAACTTTTTTAATGAAAAGACAAAATGCAAATTTGCAGATTAGAATCAGACACTTAACTAAACTTTTTAAGCTAAAATAAGCCATAACCTATGTAAACTAACTTATGAACTACTAGTGCTTAAAATTTGAAAGGCTAAATCCTACATATGCAAAATGAAATTAAAGCTTGAAAGTGGCCAAAATCTATATATGCTAGCTAATGCATTTGACATGAAAACTACAAAAACTTATAAACCAACAAGTGCAGGTTAAAAACTTGATTCTAACACCTTAAAAACACTAAACTAAGAGCAAGGAAAGCAAAATCAACTACTAGAATTATCTTGAGCTAAAATTGCATATGAAATTAAGCTTAAACTTACAGAAGCAAATAACTACTTACTTAGATGATTAAGAATAGATTAAAACCTTTAAGATCCTTAAAACTTGGATTCACAAACTCAATTTTAGAGTTTCAAAATGATTCAAAAGACCACAAGGCTATGACAGTACTCACTCATGTTAGTACTGCCTTAAGCCAAACACTCCTTTAAATCACACAAACCCATATTAAGCTCATAAATTTGAGGGTTAAAGCATAAAATAAGAATACCATATTCTAATAAGCTTCCAACAGACTTAATGGACATAAGTAATCAACTAAATAAACAAAAATGAGAAGCAACAATCTAATGCTAATATTTTTGGTATTTTTGATAGTTTTATATAAAAAATAAATGAAAACTAAGATATAAACAAACAATTGAACTAATTAAGCATTAAACATAAATAATAAGCAATTATAAACTAATCTAAACTAAAATAAGCAAATAATAAGCATTATGAAACAGGAGCCTTTGCTCTAAACAAAGCTATGAATAAGCTCAAGTGAGCTATCAACAAACTCTAGCTTATCACAAGGATAAGCTAGTAAAGTCCAATAAGCTCTTCCA
>BQNB010031782.1:0-49768 GCA_026074375.1 Tanacetum coccineum | reverse complement strand
AGAACATACTAAGAATATAGGAATGCTTCCAACTAGTAATCTCATGTAAATTTGTGTTTTTCATTAGTATTTGGATAATTGGGATTGTAAGAAAATTTTTAATTTCTAATGAATAAAGATATTTGATATTTGTTTTCATTCATATATTAATTGTTATCCTCTATTTGCATGTTTAATCCTTGAATGATTTTTCCATTCTAAATATGTCCATTGTTGGTTAATAATATGGGAATGTTATTACATAAGGCAAATGTGAGTGTTGGTTGTATTTCTTAAATACATGGATTAATTCCTACCAAACTTATATGTTATTCACAAGGGTTGCATATTAGACACCTCAAATTTCGTACATTTACTTTTTGATCCTTGTCATGAGTAATATGTCAAAAATGGTTAGATAAGTCATCCTTAGACTTGAGATACAAGCAAGTTCTGCTATGTGTGGATATCACTTTTTAAGTATAAGTCAAACGCTATCCTGAATAAGGTAGTTATAAAGACTATTCTTGGAAGTGATGTGAAGAAGCATTCCATAACACTTGTAGTCAACAAAGAATTTGCTCCTCCACTTGACATGTGCAAAATGATACCATGGGCCCTCTCTAGAAGTAATCAGATAATTACATGGTCGTGCCCAAAGGGTAAATCAAGATAACTCTTGATTACATTTGGTATATATGTATTAAATTTGATAATGAGAATCTAAATGGTTAAACTATATGGAATGAGTTAGGATCTATATCCATAGTTTAATGAAATCTGAACAAAGGGATGATATTAGTAAGAAAACATAACCATTATACTGAGAATGATCTTGGAACTTCTTCTCAGGTATTTCTAGTTTAAATAACAAATGGAGTGTTGCTAGACGTTTCTATTGTTAGTATAAATGCCATCTGCTACTCTAACTCCCAAGTGGGAGTTGTTGCAATATGGTAGTTGGATATGAGGTTTATACAACTAGAGGTACGTGAGCCTATTGGGGGCACACACGTTAAACATATAGAATGCATTTATTATTTAATATACTTCACGTAAATGTATTTAAATAGCCGTTAAAGTTTATAACTAACTAACGATTATTTAAATATGTAAACTAAGGGACTAAATTGATAAAAACCTAAACCATAGGGGGGTATATGTGGCCGGCCATATGTGTTCATATGAGGGAGGTTTTTGAGTCGGTGTAGGTTAGGGAAAAAGGAAAGAAAAGAAGTTTCCTTGTTCCACAAGGACTAGGGTAATGGTGCCTATATAAACACCAATTCCCTAGCTTATTCTTCATTTATTAAATACCCTAAAAACCTAAATAGTTTTTAAATCCCTCTCTTCAAAAACCTTCGACCGAATAAACCTTTATAAGGTTTTTGTTTTGCTCCTTTTTCCTTCATTCGATTTTTGGTAATCCCTCAAAGGGATCTTTTGGTGCGAACTGTTTTCCCACAAGTCGATTGGTAGCTTTCAAGCAACAAGGGATTCAGTTTACAAAGTTCTCCAAGCGACAACAAGGAATTCAATAAAACCCTATTTCGGTTCTATTGATTTTCGGTACAAACCCTAAAGGGTTGTTGGCTGATTTTCGGTGAATAACAATCGGATTTGTTAGAGAGCTTTGATCCAAGGAAATACTACATACGGTGTTTGTGTAATGTGAAGTAAAGACTAACATCTTGACGTGTTCGTTGGACGTGTTTATGTGAGCAACCGAAAAGGTGACAACTTAGTCACTAAGTTTCAAGTGAAGATTCTCGTTGTTTGATTTAGGTCATTTAACAAAAGGTTAGTGTTTCGTTATCTTTATATGTGTTTTAATCTTTAGTCATCAAACTAGATCCTATTCGCTGCGTACTCGTAGTAAATAAGGTTTACTATCCTAACACTTATCTCATCTCTTTCAGTATCTTCAATGCATAGTAACTGAAACCTTTGTTTGAAATAGGCGATATCATGGTGATTAAGCAGCAGCAGTATTTGCAGGAAGATTACTTTCGATATTTGAAGGCACAAAGATGTTGAAACCATCTGCAGCGGTAATTCCTGGAATTTGTGTATGACAATCAAGTTCTTTCAAGTCTTTTTAACCCAGTTTTCATCGTACCAACATATTTGTCAATAAAAGTCAAAGAAGTTCTATTTGGTTACCATCAATATCCAAAAAAGTAGGCAACCTGATGAACAAAAATAAGTTGTGGAGGCAGATCAGTAGGTGTGTGTACTTCCTCTTGTGTTTTGGCTTTGAACTATGCTTCCTCTTCCTCATCTAGTTCTAAAGAAAGATCCCATATACTAAAATTCAACCAAAAAAGATGTCATACATAACTTTTTAAAAGTCATTCAGATGGTTTACATTACCCGTTAAAAGAATCCTTACGTTAGTTGATTATCATCAGATGACACTGCCAAAGTAGAAGCTTCATGCGGACTCCATTCAATGGATGTTATAGCATGTTTGTGGTACGTGAAATGTGCCACTACAACATCCCCTTCCTATAGAAATTAAAAAAGTAAATAATATTTAAAAAGTTCTAAAAAAGGACACCAGTACAATGCAAGATTAACACATATTTTACTTAGGGTGTGATTAGATACATCTTTTATACACTTGAACCAGATAATCATTTGATTACAGTCACATTGCTTCTTTAGAAAAAGTTAATAGTAGTCAAGATTAATTACGTAAATTTACATTAATCTCCATATCTCATAAATTTGACCCTAAACAATCATAAAACCAAATTAAAGTTCTATTTTTTTTTTGTTTTTGACTATAGTGAATTACAGTATTTATGAAGATATACCTTTAACATTCTAAGATCACGAATAGAAAATGCCCCATCGTCGCTACCAGATGCCAACATACAAC
The DNA here is from genome assembly GCA_026074375.1 of Tanacetum coccineum. Taxonomy (NCBI): domain Eukaryota; kingdom Viridiplantae; phylum Streptophyta; class Magnoliopsida; order Asterales; family Asteraceae; genus Tanacetum; species Tanacetum coccineum. Next base: position 46,905 of record BQNB010031782.1, on the reverse strand, counting down.
TTGCCAACCTAATTGAAACAGAAAGGGCATTATTACGTGTTCAGAAAAGCTTGATCAAACAAGAAACCAAGTCAAAAACCTGTTCCACGAAATAACATTGACATCTGCATCGTGTGCCTTAACCGAAGCTACTGGTGATTTCTTTAAACGAGTATCCCATACTGCTATAGTTTTATCCACAGGGCTGGATACAAACACAAAATTGTTCTGTAGGACTCTACTGCATTAAAAAAGTTACAGCATTAGTCACTTTGATCTTTGAAGTCATAGTAAATAAAATTTGCTACTGAACACTGCAAATCTTCAACACTCTTGGTGTGTCCAACAAATGGTTTATTATTGAATTTCCATGTTGAGTCAGATGCTGGCTCCCATAAGTGAATGGCATTATTACAGTCCCTTATATCCAGTGGCGGACCCAGGAAGTTGAGGATAGGGGGCAAAATTTTGTTTTAGACAAAAGTCGTTATGCACATAAAAATGAAGATAGAGATATAAGGTTTTTACATTATTTCGCTTTAAGGTGGGGGGAAATTTGATTTTATGATGGGGTGCACTTTAATAAAAATGTTAAAAATAAAAAAAAAGTTACACTAAAATTTGATTTTATTTTTCAAATTATGGAGCCCCCTCCCCCAAAGTTAGTATGTAAGTCTGCCCCTGCCTATATCAAAGGAAATCAGACTGTTAAATAAGAAAATGAATCAAGTCTAGTGAAGATTCACTGATTGGGATGATCGTTAGATGTTTGCATAGTAACATTTTTACCAGGTGGTAAGATTGGTTGGGGTACAAGTTGAAATAGGCTGCATTATGTTGCCCAAAAAGCAAAAGCACATGCTTTCGGTCATTTTTTTTAATCTTTAGTATGAAAATTATGATGACAATATATATCCCCAATAAAGTCGATCAGCGCCTGCGGATCTCAAAACTCGAGCTAAGGAAATTGGGTTGCACCAACTTCCTTAGGGAACCATTTTGTTGCGCTTGGGTGTTGTCCTTTTTCCCCAATCCGAAAACATAGTATTTCTCCACGTCGGGTTGAGTTTGTATTTCGTTCAACAATTGTATTCTTAGACAATATTTTCTCTTGATGAGTGGTTATGTCGTTTATAACTGAAAATATTTTTATTATTGGATCATCTGGTTGAACAAGTACAGATGATCGGGTTGTAGCACTCTTTTGGTCAAGCTCGGCATTTAAGAGGTTTGCCTTCTTTTATTTTTAGAAAGCAATTTCTTGACGAGTACTTGTGCACATTCCAACTTCGAACGCCTTTCCTTATTTTCAGTGATATGCTTTGTCCTTTCAGAATTCAAGTTAGGATGTTCCCCAACACCACTGGGCGCACTCTCGTTTGCTTTACTCTGCTTGTTCTTTTTTTCTTTTGTCTTTTCTTTTTCTTGTGCTCCAAAATTTATAGCTTATTTGAGCTTGCCATGGGGAGTACAAGTGAGAGAAGAACGGCTTGAGATGCATTCACCATTCGACGTGCTTGACAACCTGTAATTAACTCGATATTTCTCACGTCGTTATTTCTATTAATAAGAAAAAATTTCCCATCTTTCTTGAATTGATACTTTTGTGCTCTTCTGAAATACATCGCATTTCGTTCCCAAATGTAAGGGCTACCGAAAATGACCTGACAAATGTCCAGTGGAACAACTTCGCATATAACTTCATATATATATTGGCTCGTAATGGCAAAATGAAACTTACATTGCTCACTGACTTGTGTATCCATATCATTTTTGATCCAACTAAAAGAGTACGGAGAAGGATGTGGAGTTGTTTTCAAACCTAAATTTTGCTCAAGACTAGGGGAAATCAAGTTCTTTTGACTACCTGTATCTACAATAGCCTCGATTACTTCACGTTTCACTTGGATTTTCATTGTGAAAAGTTCTTCTTTTTCATCGCACTCCACGTGTGTATCCAACGACTTCCTTTGTAACTTTGCCATCAGTAACAAGCTATTGTATTAGTGAATAAATTGGCCCAAGCCCGTTTATGGGTTTAGGGTATTAGGGTTTCACCATTATAAATAATGGTCATTAATAAGATTATACCAACGGGGTTTACATTGTCTAATATAGTATCATGAGCGGGTTTGATTCTTAGACCTAGTGGCTATGTTGAGCCGCCTTGCATAGGCCACCCATCAACCATTTAACCGCTGCCACCACCATTATCCCAAAAAAAAAATACCGAACTCACTTCACATCTCATCTGAGATCCCTAAATTCATAACCAAATTCAAGATCTAAAAATGGTAAAGTTTATTGGGTTTAAAGATGTGGGGAAAGAATCCTTGACATATCCATTTACGTACTTTTTCCGTGGCGTCGATGTCCATTAGAGGTTCGACCAAAGAGACAAAAATCATCCCATGTGAAAAAGATAGTGAGGTTAATAAATTAGTAGGTAGGTCTATGATTCGCATGTTTAAAGAGACGTCATTGAATATGTTTTTTGATCATCTTTCTCTTGTAGCTACACAAAGATTAACGTTTAGGGTTTATTAAAAAAAGTTATATCTTTGTCAATAGTTAGTGATTTATGCTAAGGTCACGAATTCACACAACCATGATTTATGTTGGTGATTTGTGCTAAGGTCATAAATCCACACAATCATGATTTGTGTTGGTGATTTATGCTAAGGTCACAAATCCACATAACTGTTAATTGTGTTGGTGATTTAAGCTAAGGTCACAAATCCACACAATCGTAATTTGTGTTGGTGATTTGTGCTAGGTCACAGATTTACACGATCGTATGTTTATTTTTAATTGTGTTGGTGATTTGTGCTAAGGTCACAAATCCACACAACTGTGATTTGTGTTGGTGATTTGCGCTAAGGTTACAAATTTACACAATCGTGATTTATGTTGGTGATTTGTGCTAAGGTCACAAATCTACACAATCGTGTATTGTTGTTCGTGCTTCGGTTATATTGGTTTATCCATGCTTATCAGTTCGTGACTTCGAGTTTGAAGATTGTTTGAAGACGCTTGCCATCGGATGTCTTCGTCAAGTTATGCTTTTATTATTTTAATGTTTTTTTCTTTTCTAGTTTACTACTCCAGTCCAAGCTTTCATGATTTCGCCGCTCGGACTGCGAGGGAGTATTAGTAAATAAATAGGCCCAAGCCCGTTGGTGGGTTTAGGGTATTAGGGTTTTCACCATTATAAATAATGGTCATTAATAAGATTATACCAACGGGGTTTACATTGTCCGCTTCATTAACTGATTCTAGCTCGATCACATCGTCCACAAACGTAGTGGTTGTTGTACGCCTTCCGCGATCATCTTTTATCCATTTCTTCGGAAACAACTCTGGGTGTACCTTCTAACAATTTTCCTCGTTATGCCCTGTGATTCTACAAGTGTCACAATATTTAGTTGCATCTGAGGAGTGTGCCACCCCTTTCTTTTTAGAATCCTTCTTGTGATGGATACTGTTAGACCCTTCACCGTTTATTCTTTCTTCAAACTTCCTTCCCTAATTTTATTCTTCTGTTCAATTGCCATCGCAATGCTACTAGCATTGGAAATATTTGTTGTCACGTGCAACCGCATTTCAGTTTGAATTTGGAAAGGTAGGTCAGCAACATATTTAGTGAAAACGTCTACATTATCTGTTGGAATCCCCAATGTCACTCCAAGCCGACGAAACTTTGTGGCATATTCTTGTGCAGTTTACCCTTTTGTAGACGTAAATTGTGCCACTGTGTCCATTGATCGTGAACATACCCCATGGGATAAAACTCTTGTCGTAAGAGTTGAGTGAATTTTTCCAACTAATTTATGTATTACCCAAAAATATTAACTGAGAATTCCACCAAGCCAACACATGACTTGTTAATTTCAATCATACAAAGACAACCTTATCATTGCTATGAAAACCATATAAAGTGAAGTAAGTCTCTAACTGATCAAGCCATGAATCCAGTTTTTCCGCATCAATGGTGCCATCATACGTCGGGATGTCAATCTTAGCTTCAACCTTAAATGGGTGGTGAGAACCATGCTCTATTGTTTTGTCAAAATTTTCCAATTCCTTACATCGTCATCGTCTTCATCATCGTAACCAGAAACCGTATATGTTCCCTTGAGGGGTGTCTCCCGAGCCTTGGGTTGGTTTGATGGTTTTACTTGTATCCGCCCATAATAGACTCTAGTTGTTTAGTAAGTTTATCAACCTTCGTTGCGAGGTCATCTTGACCAAAAAGTTGCTCATCGATATTAGTCATTGTTGATGTCGTTTCATTAGCCTGCGGTGGTCGGCGGTGTTGTTGAAGAACGGTAACAGGTTCTCCTGATGCCTTGTAACCAGAATTGGTTTGCACCATATAAGTGGAACGAGGCTCTTGATACCACATGATTCGTCCAAAGATTTTAACCACAACATCTTTGAGGGATGTTACACAAAATAATGAATATTACGATAATAATATAAAGGAATTTGGAGGAAGTTATTTTGTATTGAATCTCTCTAAAAACAACACATTGATTTGTTCACGATGTTTTACGTTGCTAATGAGGCCTACTTCTAATGTTTTTTCATAATCCCTATTTATGAAGAAACTAAATGATAAGCTTGATTTATGGTCAAAGTTATCATGCTAGAAATTTGGAAGAGATTATCACTTGTTATCCAAACTTCCAAGTGACTTGTCATATCCCTTTGTTTTCTCATTTTGATTATTAGAAGATCACTACGGATCAACTAGTTAGCACGGATTTAAGGATGATTTGTTGATATCTTGAACTTAACATCTGCTAAGATGAAAAGACCGTTAGTATCACTGTGGGAAGGGTTCCTACGATTGACAATCAGGTGTCAAAATTAGTACATGTTATGTTGAGGTAAAGGTTAAGATCAAGAGAGGATTTTAGAGTATGTGTTATTGTGTGAAGGAACCTGGTTCTGGATACCAAATGGCTTGGTATTTATAGTGGTCTTCTTCTTGTTGTTATCTGGGTGATGACGAGTAAAAGGGCATGTTATTATCCATTAGGTGATAGCCTGATGTGTTATCACTATCATATCATTCCTCGTTATTTGAGCCTTTTTGTTGGTACTGTTTGACTTCTGGTTGTACATGATACATGCGTCTTCACGGGTAACCGATTTTCTACCTATTTGCACACTTTTTTAGCGCATCTGTTGTTTCCCTTTTGGGCGGTTCACGTGATCTATGACTTGGAATCCACTTAGTGTTAGATTTCAGCGAAGGAGTGTTCCGTGTGGTAGACATAGATGGTGATTGCATAGTCCGCGTCTAGTTTGGATGGTGGCGGTAAGTGTGCAGCGGCATCCGTCTTCTGCGTACTATCTTATTGTTGAGTGTGATCCGCTCTTGCTTAAGTCCGTGAATGAGTTATAGAGCGTTATACGCCCTATATACATATACCTTTAACATTCTAAGATCACGAACAGAAAATGCTCCATCGTTGCTACCAGATGCCAACATACAACTTGCCAACCTAATTGAAACAGAAAGGGCATTATTATGGGTTCAGAAAAACTTGATCAAAAAAGAAACTAAGTCAAAAAACCGTTCCATGAAGTAACATTGACATCTACATCGCGTGCCTTAATTGAAGCTATTGTGATTTCCTTAAATGAGTATCCCATATTGCTATAGTTTTATCCACGAATGCAAACACGAATTATTCTATAGGATTCCACAGCATTAAAAAAAGTTATAGCATTAGTCACTTTGTTCTTTGAAGTTGAGATTAGTTGACTTTGACCTTTGAAGTCATAGTAAATAAAGTTTGCTACTACCGTAGTGGACTAAACCTGGAAAAAAATAAACCAGATCCGTAACATGTCAAAACCACATGGATCCAACATGGAAAAATAGACTAAACTCGTAAAATTCGAAAAACCACATGGAACATTTATGTAGTTATCTCTAATATTTATATGTTTACCTTAGCCTAACTTATCTTAATATCTCTTGTGTGGAAACTAGAAGGGGGGGTGGGGTGAATAGCTTACAGGTTAATTGGCGTTTTAAATTTTTACTTCTAAAATTGTTAGATTCGAGTATATGTTCAATCAATCAACAATATGAACCAATCAAGATAACTATCTAATTGTAATAACTACACAAACAATATAAAAAGATAAAGAAAAGAACGATCAAACCAAGACACCAATATTTATAGTAGTTCGGCTACGAAGCTCTTCTTCGCCCTACTCCACTCCCCGAGTATCCGACTCGAGATTGCACTATGTTAACAAGCTCCCTTCAGGTGGAGAAAACTGTTACGTTGTTTTCCGACACTAAGCTAAATGACGAGTCCTAATCTTAGCTAGAACCAATCTACCACTTCACAAGTACTACACAATCACAAGATCTACACTATCAGATTTACACACAATCCGATTTTTACAATCACACAAGATAATCAAAATAGAGTTTTGAATCTTAGAATAAAAGAGTAGAAATTACTAATCTATAACACTTCGTTTCTTGGCGAATACGAATGTTCTTCTCTTGCACTTGATAGAAGAAGGAAGAGGATAGAAGATGAGATTTGATCACTTGAAACAAGATTAAACTATGTTAGTGATCAAGATATTTAGTGAGAGAAAGAAGGTTTAGAGAGAGAAAGAAGACTGAAAAAATCGTGCAAAGAGGTCTATTTTTCTGCTGAGAATAGTGCAGTATTTATAGCCAGGAATTCCCAACGGTCAGCTGGTGGTGGTCCCGGCAGTCCCAGATATATCTGGGGGCCGCCTAGGCACTTAGGGGGCCGCCCTAAACTGATGCTCTGATTTTTATCCTTTTGTAGGGAATGTTTATCCTGGTGAGTTATATTCGGTTTGGGGGGAGGGGGATTTGAATTTCAAATTTATGTTTTAAAATAAAACATTATTTTTATATAACAAAAATATTTTGTGTAATTATGTAAAAATATAGTTTTGTAGAAACGTGATGATTAAGAAGAAAAGTTATTTTCTTGGATCAATACATTAAGTTTAATGATTTGTTTATCCACACCTTAAGTGATTTATGTCGAAATGGAAGTTTATGACTAATAACATGTAAACGTTTATTTTTATCGTGAATGTTTTTACAATTGTCATTTTTAAAACGTAGAGGAGTCGAAAAATATATATAACGTTTTTAAGCATTATTTGTATTAACAATCTCCCCCTTTTTGATGATGACAAAATATAAACTCATTTTGAATGAAAATAAACTTTTCATGTTATTAATGAGTTTTAATCCATTTCTCCCCCTTTTTGTAGAGGGAAAGAATTCATATAAGCCATAATACATACATATCCCTCATAATAACAAGATACCATTCATTCATCATAAATAAAATTCATACTCGGATAACAAAACTACTTCATACGGAAAGTAAACTTATGCGTGATAATATGAATTTCTTCCAATACATAGATATACTAAGATTAAACACTACTACCCTAATAGTCTTAATACTTCAAAATTCCTAGATGATTCTTGAGTCATAGATAGTGGCTTTGAGCAAAAGATTATGGGAAGTCATTATTTAGAATCATTGAAGATTTTTTAAGGATAAGGTGGGAAGGTGAGGCAATAGTGAAGGTAAGAAGATACTTAAGGTGAGCAAACATTAAATGTATCTCGTCCCTAAGAGTAAAGAAGAGGTTTCGGTTGTGAAAACAACAAAGAGAAGTTGAGCCATGATAGTTAAAGTAAATAAGGTGACCCAAAAGAGGTGGTTAAGGTGGTGGTTGTGGTGAAGGTGGTGAAGAGGTATCAAGAATGTGATCAGAGAGTGACTGGTGGACAAAAATTAGAGGTAGGATATATAAGGAAGGATAACTTTAGAGTGGAATTAGGTTTGAAGGTCTTGGAGGTGCATCCATGATATCATTAAGAAAGGGATTTGATGGTTGAGGAGATCGTGTGTCATTTAAGGAAGGAGGTGAATATTAAGGTTTTAACTCAAATGAGGAAGAGGTAGTGCCAAAGGTAGATGATGTATCTTTGGTTGATGGAGTTTTTTATGGTGCATTTGGTGGAGATGGAGAGGAGGATTTTGTTGTGGGAGAAGGTGTGGTAGTGTCATCTTCATCACCATATATGTTCACAAAGAGTTGTCTAGGTGGAATGATTGTTAGTTTGATTTTCTTGGAAGGGTTAGAGGAGGAAGCTTGGGTGGAATCCATGGAAGTGGAAGAAAAGTAAAGAAGATGAGTGTGAAGATGATGAAGATGGTGAGGATAAAGACTGATGTGTTGTTGTGTGGTGTATATTTTTATGATTCAAGTTTAAATTTATATTTTGCCGACTAAACCAAAAACAACACTTTAACGGGCAGTGTACCCGATCGGTAGTAGTTTCGTAGGTAGTGGGTGTTGAACACTTGAAGCGAGGTTTAAATATATCAACGTTAATTAATACGTGGTTACTTTAATCGTATAATTAATGATTTTCTATCTAAACCTATGTCGGTCCTATTCCTAATTCTAACGGGGAAAAAGGGGTTTTTCAGCCTGAGGAGGACTTAACCAGTTTGGTGGTGATTAAAAAACGATTCAAGGCACTTTAACCTACGCAAGCAAATTAACAAAAGATAATAGAGTGGTTGAGCCAAATATAAAAAAACTGTATTAACCATTATTAATCCGATTAGAAAGTTGGTTTGTTTATTAAGTGCAATGATTTCTTCTCTCGAGGTGGTTTATATTCTTAAGACTTAGGCGTTACATCATCATAAGACTAGGACACATTAAGTCTGTACACAATTAAGCATCCGCATAAAGCCATCTTATTCGCTGTTATATCTATCTTAGGGATTAAAGCAATGGTTGTATTGTAAACCCTAGCTCATTGAGACATTATCCATTTACCGATTTAATGGCGATTTGTACACTAGTAATCCACTTTGGTCTAACTATCCATGGAATCAGAACGTTATTTGTTTGAATTATCTAGGTTCACCTTATAATCAACATGATCAATAAACATGGCAATTATCCAATTAACTAGTTAAACCCGAAGCGTATCGTAGACACAGATTTAGCAAGACAATATTTGTGAAACTATGATTCTAGATGTATAAATTACTATATAGAGAGCTATCCCAGACTCTAGATTACTTGGTCTGTATCACTAGATCCAGTTGAATGATAAGTTGCATACAAAATCATGTAAACAAGTATAAATTGATAAACATAAACAATCTGTAGGATCCCGATAACACTTCACTTTATACAATCGATCACGAAATCGGACTAGAAATGAGAAAGAGAGTGAATTGTTTAGAGAGAGAAAGAAGAGAGAGAAATGAAAGAGAAAAGAGAAAAGATATTTTTGATATTTTTGAACAACTTTACAACTAACTCTTTTCTAAATAGAAAAGAGTTTATATACCCCGTCGCGTTAAATGATGCGCGGGATATTTAACTAGGACCCGGGCTCGGGTTTTGCTTGGGATTAAACCCAAACATATACAATATTGATTTCTATCGAGCCCGGATTCTGATATTATCCTTATGACAAAATTATAAACTAATTAAAAGATCCGAAAGCTCATCGTAGAGTGACCGAACTTCCTGTCGACTCAATAAATTTGAGGCTAACAATTCTCCCGAAGTGAGGTCTTGGACACGGGAACGAGGATTCTTTTATTGTATCAAAATAAAATTGAGGCATAACAATCTCCCACGAAGTGGTTCTTTGGATTGAAACTCCTTCATTTGAGATCAGTGAGATTGCTTTTTGTCGTTTATGCTCGAGTGTTCTAGGTCTTTGTCTTTGTTATTTGTTGTAGGCTTGTTCCTTCATGCTTTGCGATCTTGACTTTGAGCCTTTGTCATTGTCTTTATCGTCTTTGCCATCTTGCGATCTTGTGTATTTGACTAACATGCTCATACTATTGCATTATCTTTGAAAGCTTTAAATCAGAGTTAGCGGAAGTCTTTGTCTTTACATCTTGAGCTTTCTAGATAGGTTGTCTTCATAGGATTTGAGCATTTTGATTGGGATTGAGGTTGCCGTTACACCGTTTGACCTGCAGGTCTTACGTTAGTGTTTTACAAGAAAATTTGATTTGAAAATCAATCGACGTGTTACTATTAAAGTGTTTTTTGTTTTTGCAAAACATCAAGAGTGTCATGTTTTTATCAAAATTCATAACGTTCAATTCATTTACGACCAAATCGATATCAGTTGTCACAAGTTCGCCTGAACCTGTCATTTAGAATCTCGCAAGTCACCTACCAAGAAGCTTGTTTAGATGTGGCTCAAGCTGGATTTCATCTTCATTGTGAAATACATAAAGTATCACTCGGATGTTCTCGGCAAATATCACAATGATATTGCGTAGGACTTCTTGTTAGCGCTGTGAACCTGGATTGATGTTCAACAAGGTTTTGAAATGAATGTCCTAACGAGATTTTGATGATCTCTTGGCTCTACACCCGATTAGTGTATTTTGGTTTTAGTATCAGAGGGTGGAGCAGTTTGCCTATCTCTATTCAATATCAACGATCTCGGAAATGAGATGTCAATGATAACGTAGTGTTATCTCCTATGACAAAGGAGACAAGTTTCTTTTAAGAGAAACTCGAAATAGGTGGAAGGTTGTGCTTGCCATCACGGGTCCATGATGTCGTTTTCATGTCAGCAATACAAATTTGATTCTGAAGCATATGTATTGACCCGGTTTCTGCCTTAAGTGGTGTGGGGCTTCCTTTGTATCACCCTTTATCCATACATTTCTTTTTTAATTTCTTCAACGCCTTCCATAGGCTTTACCAAGACGTCAATTACTATAACACCTGGTTGTGATTGTTTCCAGTGTTAACTCAATCTTAGTCAGCATTATCTCCCAATATACATACATCTCCAATCATACTAAGGACTGTATTTCTAAATTGTGAATTATCCTTGGGTAGATCCTCGGTTCTGGTTGGATCATAGGATTGATTCCTAACCTAACCACCTTATGACTTCAGAATCGTCGTGAAATTAAGATGTTGTTGGGTATAAGATCGAACCATAAAACCTTTTCTTACTGTTCAGCACATTGAGTCGATTAGATCATATTTTAATTATATTTTCTCCCCTTATTTTAAATAATAAACACTTAGTTGGAAATACTTTGATTAAAATATGTCTTTAAAAATTCTATGGGTGAAAATACAGTCAGCATGAATGGTTTTGGACATTTTGATAATGTTTTTTGAATCATAAGAGTTTGTCGTTTGTTGATGTATACAAGAACATTAAAACTTTGTTTTTCGAGAAAACTCCCCCTCAAAAATAGGTCAAATTGAGAAAATTGTTGTCTTTTGAAAAACACTTGTTGAGGGATGAGTGTTGAACACACAATTTTGCAAGATTATGAATTGTTATCGAGAAAATTCCTTGAAAAATTTATGTTCAAACTTTTGAAAAAACAGATGTTATGAGGACTTGCTCTTCTCTAACGGTAGGGTAAGCGCACTGATACGTACACTATCCTTTTTCTTGAGCTAATCTGGATCAACGAACCCTTCCGGCTGAGCAACGTAAACCTCTTCCTTCAGTAGACCATTAAGAAATGCCGTTTTCACGTCCATCAGGCTCTTGGAGCTTGCTTTAATCCATACAAAGCTTTCCTTAGAAGGTAGACTTTTTCTGGATGATCTGGATCAACGAACCCTTCTGGCTGAGCAACGTAAACCTCCTCCTTCAGTGGACCATTAAGAAATGCCGTTTTCATGTCCATCTGTCAGATTGGAAAAGACTTGTGTGCTGCGTGGGCAACGAAAATCCGAATAGCTTCTTCCTGAGCATAACCTTTAGCTACAAGTCGCGCTTTGTTGCGAATTACAGTCTGATCTTCATCTTTTTTGTTCTTCCATAACCACTTTAGCTTTATAATCATCTTGCCAAATGGTTTGTCAATAAGTTCCCAGACTTTTAGTCTGTTGAACTGATGAAGTTCTTCCTGCATTACTTCAATCCATGCTGTAGGAACAACATGTTGTCTTGGGGGCACGGGGTCAGAGTTATCATAATCTGACGCCTTTTGCCATTGAGGAACGAGGCCTGAAGATCTATTTTCAACAGACATCTCTTGTCGTTGAGATGCGAGGTCTGAACTGTTATGATCAGACATCATTTTGAACATTGAGGAACGGGGCCTGAAGTCTTATTTTCAGCAGACGCCATTGATGTAGCTTATCTTTTGTGAAACAATTCTGGCACTGGTTTCTTAGATATCAACATTTTCTGCAACCACACTGAGATTTTCTTGCTTTGCATTGTATAGTGCATCTGCATTTAGGTTAATTCTTTGTTGCTTTTGACCATTGAATGACGTACCTGCACTTAAACCCAGAGTTTGTTTGCATGCATGAATATGATGGATATCTACATTTGAACCATGTGTGGGTTCACTTTCAACCTTGCTCGTGCAAGAGTTGAATAACTTTCCTGTGGGAACCCACCTAAGACCAACAGTCTTGAGAATTCTACCCGTTAGTTGCCACCTAAGACAAGATCTAGGATTCATTATTTTCTCAGGGACAGTGGTAGTCTTTTTGTTTGAGAACCTATGTCCTGTGGGGATCTGTCTTTCTAGTTTCTTAGATGCACTTGACTTTTCTACGGGCATATATCTCTTTGTTGTCTTATGGGATTTTGCATCCTTATTCTGTGCAGAGGCACGAGGATTTAACCTTGAGAGGTATTCTAAGACGCATTCATCATGATTTGCACTGTAAAGGCACTTTTTGCATGTAGGACATTGCAAGTCATTGAACTTCAAGAAAGGCTTTTGTTTCCTATGTTCTCCTAAGTGAACATCTTTGTTTGAAACCCGACTACTCATTGATGCTTGCCAATTCCTAGGTTTTGGTTTGCAACCATTAGCAGTGTTGGGTAATCTAGCAGGATCAATCATACTAGGTTTTCCATTCACATCTTTGTCTTTCTGAAGTTGTGCACTTTTCTTAGCTTTCTCTAGGTAGTAGTTATGAACCATGTCATTTGAGCCTACTTTTTCCCTTGGTGACTGATGTGACACATGCTTTGGGCAATTCCTAGAGGGGCCAGGTGCAATCACATTGGTGTTTCGAACTGCTTGTTTTCTAATCTGAGGCAAATTCTGTTGAGTGACTTGTTTAAACAAACCATCCGACACATTAGTTTTATTAACCGACTGTTTCGTTTGAAAACTTCTCATTTCAGGAGAATTTGAAAAAGGAGTCGGTTTTCCTAAAACTGATGGTTTTGGAATTCGTTGAGCATTTGGTTGTCGAACAACAGATGGTTTATTAAACTGAGTTTCCACAGACTTTCCCTTGCAGTTCTCGATGAGTTTCTTTAACTCACTTATGGCTATGTTCTTGTCTTGCATTTGAGCTTTCAAATCTTGTATTTCATGATATTGTTCACGTTCTTTTCGAAATACATTAGATCCGTTTTCTTTGCAAACTGAGTTGTTTTTCATTTGTTCTTTACATTGTTGTAAAGCAAGTTCAAGAGAAATCGAGTGTTTTTCAAGTTTAGAAAAACTTTTTAACAAATTATTATGAACTTCTTTGTTAACAGATTCAGTTTGTTTCGAAAGCTTTTGTGCAAGACATTCACATTCTTTGACTTTATGAAGATATAAGCATTGCAATTCAGTATAAGCATTTAAGTCAGACATAGAATGCAAATATGAACATGTAACATCTTTAGACACACACTCTTCGAGAAGTAGATTCAATACATATTTGAAAAAATCAGCCTTCTCAGATTTCAAGTTCGTTAATTTCTTTTTTACAAGGGATTTTACAGTACTAAAATCTTCATGCATTTCCGTTTTAAGTTCTGTTCAAACGAAAGACTATCATTTTGTGATTTTATGGAACAGAGGCATTAGAATGGTTTTTATCAATAGTTCCAATATCATGAGCAGTTGGCTTACGCGAAAATAACAATAGTATGTTTAAACCAAGTCTGATCAACAATTTCCCTAAAATTGATTGATGTTAAAATGTCATTTAGTTTTAAAACTTAGTCTACTTTTACAATGGATTTTTTGCAAAAGGATAGAAAGGAACGTTTTTAGCAATGTTTGGTTTTGTTTCTAACAAAACAGTTTTCTCTACATTGTCTTCCTAACATTCTTTTGCGGTTCCAACTTTGAATAAAGTACCCAGTGAGGGTTGCTTGAAAATTTCATAAAGATATTCTGTCTAGTGTAGTCGTATGGTTTCACTGTGTCTTTATCTAATTTTGATCTACTCTCGTTATCAAGAGTCATGGTCTCTTCCCTATCAGGGGCAAATCTGTTTGCAAGATCAGAAGTATCATATGGGATCTCATACAAACAGGGCTTTTCAGATTGAGCTTTCTTGAGGTACCTTGGATTAGCAAAGGTTGGTCTACCATTATATGTCGAGCATTTGGGTGCTAACATATGAATGGTCTGAATTGACTGATTACGAGTGTAAACAATTTCATTCAAAAACTTTAATTGTTTGTCCATTTCAATCATCTTGTCAATATCTTTTTCTTCCTTAACCTTTAAATCCGAAATGACCTTACTTTTCTCTTTGAGTTGACCTTCAAATTGTGACTTTGTTAAAAGACTCCTTTTTACTAACTCATCGTGTTTTTGATTGACAACTGAAATTTCATAGGCTTTAGTTTTTAAACCTTCTTTTATGTCAATGTCTTTACGAGCTAATAGTCCTAGAGTTTCATTTAACTTTGTTTGAAGAATGTCATAATCAATCGTCCGGTCATTAAAGGCTATGTACTTCTCAAGCTCATTCTGTTTGTTCTGAAGTGCAATAAGACAACTATCCCGACAACTAGTAGCCTCCCCCAGAGCCCTACTAGTCTCATCAAGGTTAGTTTTGCACTCCTCTAGTTCTTGAGTCAATGATGCGTTTGCTTTCTTTAATTGCTTTAAAATCGTTTTGTTTTCCTCAGTATCAAGAGTTAAATTTGCAATTAAATTAGCAAGCGCAGCACGCTCATCAGCACATTCTGCAGTATTATTCTCAGAATGTTGTCTTTCATTGGCAAACACATTATTTTCATCATTGTTTTGTACCTGTTCCAATGGCTGTTCAGTTGAACTGGATTCTTCTGGTAAGACCTCCTGAATCTTTGCCATGAAACTGTAATGTGCTTCCAATTCCTGTTCATCAATCTCTTCATCCGTGTCCGCTAGCCAATCAGCTTGCTCAGCTTGCAGTGGAACACCTTGTTCAGCTTGTTTGCACATCATCATCTTTTCCTTGTGATACGAGTAGTCTTTAACACGCTTTGGCTTCCTGCATTCCTTTGCATAGTGGCCAAATCCCTTGCAGTTAAAGCACTGTATCCCTGTTTGTTGCACTACCGGACTGCCTACATTTTTCCTAGCCCTAGCACCTGTCATTGTCCTTTGATTCCCAAACTGCCCTGACTGATTGTCATTGTTATACCTTGGTGTGGTATCTTCAGTCTTGTTCCTGGAGTTTGAAGAAGTTTGAAGGTTGTTGTTGGTAGGTTTGTAGAGCCTTTTGAAATACTTTGCAAGGAGTGCCAAATTCTTTTGCATGTCCTTATCCCTCTGAGCTTGTTCAGGATCACTGTCTTCTTCAGATACTTACTCAGATTGAGGTGTAACTGGTTTGGCAATCTCTTTTCCTTTGTGTCTAGTAGATGCACTTGGTCTTGTAAAAGATGATGTTGTATTTGTTCTCTGAGGTTTTGGTGCTTGATAATAATTATCTGAGTATGGTTGAGCAGCCGCAAGAAGTGCTAATGGATTTGCACTTTTGGCTATTCTCTCAGCACGGATATAATTAACTTCATTTTGATACTACTTTAGAATGTCAAAAAGTGTGTGATATGAGATGGTGTCTATTTCTTTTGATTGCTTGACAACCGTCACAAATCATGACCAATCTGGTTGAAGTTGTTGAAGAAATTAAACATTCACTTGCATTGTCATAACTTGCAAGTTGTTCCTTGTCAACTCATTCATCAGATTATAAAACCATGAGTAATACGACTCCATTGATTCTCCATCTCGAGAAGTAAACTTCCTAAATTCCCAGAACAGATTGGTCTTTACATCTTGTACATTTAATTATTCACCCTGTTGTAGCCTTTCAATGGCTATCCACATCTCATTCGCTGTTTTACAAGCATCAACAGTGGAATAGATATCATCTCCAATACCGGTTAAAAGCAAGAAAATTGCTTCTTTTTCAGACAGAAAGTGTTCTTTGTTCTCTAGAGTCATGTTCAATACTTTTTCAATTGTTGTATGTTGTTGTATTGCAGGATTACCTTCCGTTGCAGCAATAGCTTGAAATAGTACAGTAGATGGCATGTAGGGACCAGATAGTATGCTTTTTCTCAGTCCCTCGCCATTTGGTTTCTTGTCAATGTACCATAGAAAATGTGATCTCCATTGTGAATATCTTCCTGGTCCAAGCATTGGTGGGCGATCTTTTAAACCAACAGCCATGATATTGTTATGCATTTGACTATCTGTTGAGGATGTGTTGACTGGAGTAGACATGATGAATGAATGGTTATGAATTATGAAGTGTAAAAGTTATTGAATCTTAAGTGGATATGATGTGATGTGATGTTATGGTTATGTGTGCAATTAACGTTCACGGGATTTTACACGTCTATGATTTAAACCGGTAAAAATTTAACGAGATTTTACAAAATCAATAGAAAACCGTAAATGTATAATCGTTTGTTGTTAATGGTTTGATTGTTGTTTGATTAGTCTGTTAAATCCTTTGTTATGGTTTAGTTTCATGATTTGTTATGTTTGATTAAGTGTCATTTAAATGTCCAAAGTCCGAATTTGACCAAGTGAATTTTACTTAAAATATCAAGCAAACCGCCACCAAGAAGATAACCAAACTGCCACTAAATATAAGCCAAACCGCCTTGAGTTTTTGTCAAACCGCCGTGTATTATAATAAGCAAACCACCTTGATTAAAATATTCAAACCGCTGCGAATTAAAGCAACTCGCTGCCTTACTGATTTGAACAAACCGCCGCCTGAACTTTAACTCAAACCGCTGCCAAAGTAACTTTAGCAAACCGCCGCGTTATATAATAATCAAACCGCCGTGGAATTGAGTAACTCACCGTATGTATGTGTAACTCGCCGTCTAGGAAAAGAGTAACTCGCCGTAACTTTTAACAACTCGCCGCCTAGATTTTACTAACTCGCCGGCAAACTTTTGACAACTAGCCGTTTAGAAATATCAACTCACCGTCAATTAAAAACAATCAAACCGCCTTGATCTTTAAAAATGGGCATGGTAACGTTTGAATTTGGTTAATATATTATTTAACTCGCCTTCAGAACCTGCTCAACTCACCACCAATAGGCAAACCGCCTTCAAATATGGCAAACCGCCACCAATATTTAATTAAATATAATCAAACCGCCTTTGACTATTTTCCTAAAATTCCAGATCTTGTCCCTACCTTTTGTCAAACCGCCGGCTAGAAAACAATATTATAACTAACTCTCCACGAAGAACACAAGGACGAATTGAGCAATATTAACCCAAATAAGCTTTCTAGATACGAAACTAAGCTATAACATGCAATACTAAGTGTGTATAACAAGATTAAACATACACTAACGCTTGTTTCTTTGTGAATCTTCCATTATGAACCAACTCTCCATGAAGAACACAAATAAAATTCGAACCTTATTAGCTTTGATTTCGAACTAGAGCCTTGTTAATCACTTGTAGTGGCAACTTATGAACTCCTTAGCATTTATAACAAGAAAAACAACACGATCAACCAACGAATAAGCCCAAAAAATAATTTTGAGCCGTGGGGTATTTTGAACCAAAATAAGCTACAAATTTGAGCTTATTAACCACAATAATCAACCACGAATCCACCCTTTGCTCTGGTACCAATTGTAGGATCCCGATAATCAATTCCACTTTATATAACAAATCACGAATCGATCAAGAAAAGAGATGGGATGATTTCTAGAGAGAGAAAGTAGTGAGAGAGTTGAGAGAGAATTAAAGAAAAGAGAAAATGAAATATTATAAAATGAAATTAACCTCTGACTTTTCCTAGGTGGAAAAGTTACTTATATACCCTGACACATTAAGTGACATTCAGGATATTTGACTAGGACCTGGGCTCGGGTTTTGCTTGGGATTAAACCCGAAACATATACAATATTAGATTAACTATCGAGCCCAATTCCTGATACTTTCCTATTACAACGTTAACTAATTGATTGACCGAGACTAACATATATAATGGACGAACTTCATGTTTGACACAATATTTTAAGGCTAACAATATATATTTTTATAATTTATATAAAAATATTATATTTTATATTTTTAAGTTTGCAAAAATACCCTTGGTTTATAAACTTTTACAAGTTTAGTCCTTTATATATAAAGTATATATAATTTATACCTTTAACTTTAGAACTTGGCAAAATAGGTCTTTATAGTTATAACTTTGGAATAATAATATTTTCAGCCCCTCTAGTTATAAATTTTAGAAATTTATGATATATACCCCTATGCATGAAAATATTTACAAATCAAGTCCAAAAAGTCATGCAAGCTTATTTTAGGGTTCCAAATGATATTTGCAGGTTATAGCTTATTAGAATAAGCAAAAAAAAGATGTTTTAATGTAACAAAAGTTTAGAAAAAGGATTTGTTAGCTAGAAAATCAAAACAGGTCATTTTTAGGGTTTTAATAAAAAATGCATGGGTTTGAGGATTCAAGGTTTTATAATGACTTCAAGGGCTTCTTTTTCTTGGTTCTTGGCTTCTATTCTGATCTTAGGGACCTTCTACTTCTTCCTTGGCTGAGCTAGAACTCCATTTGTGCTGATATGACAGGGATTCCTAGAGCCATTATGGTCGAGGGAAAGCCCTTCAATATAGAATACAAGTTGAATAAATACAGCCACGTTAAGCCAATCAAGCAAAAAAGAAGGGGTTTGGGCCTCGATCGTAGTACAACTGCTTGTAAAGAAGTGAAGGAACTAACAAAGGCAAGAATCTTATGAAAGGTTAAGCATCAGACATGGGTAGCCAACCTACTCATGGTAAGGAAAAGTGATGGAGGGTGGAGGATGTGTGTTAGTTTTACAGATATAAACAAAGCCTCTCCCAAAACCATATTAATATAGGTCTGATGTTAAGGGGGTGTTTGGGAGCATGTTTATCGAAAGATCACTTTGTTTTCCCTTGCAAAACCATTTTTTGAATCATAACATCTGTGATGGCGTTATGTGTTATTGGTGACACCGTCGCCACCGTCTGACTTGATTCTCAGCCTAATTCTTGCTCTCTAACTCCTCTCATTTCTTGTTTTAACTTCGATGTAGGCAATGAGCAAAAGCGCTAGGAGCACTAGGGGGCAAGCCTCCTCATCTCGCGAAGAAACAATGGAAGAAAAGGTTCGCAATTTTGGATTGTTCGACAACGAAGACCATCAAATGAACTACAACAACCTCGTTGGGCGTTCTATTCACCTCGGAGATGTCGTTGATTGGGAGTTTCTCTCAAACAAAGGTCTTGCTCAGTCATTCTTCGACTCCGTCACTACCGATACCTTCTCCGGACCACAATGGGTTAACCTTTTCCAAATCAACGAGCCCATCTTCTGCGAGCTCGTCCGCGAATTCTTTGCCTCGTTTGAGTTTGATGCTACTCCTTGCAGGTATGAACCACTACACAAGGGTGTCACATTTAGGTTGGGAGGAGTAGAGAGGGAAATGTCCCTTCTTGAGTTAGGATGGAGAGTTGGTTTGTACTCCGAGAGGGAATCTAGAAATCCCGCGACACTTAGTGGATTGAGAGGGGCGGAAATGGTCAATTCCACTCGTTTGACTCATTTGTTTTGGCCTATTATTGGTGATGGCGGGTATAATGTGGGGAACACAAAAGCTAAATCCATTAGGAACCTAAGTATCAAGCTTGCTCATCATTGCATTACGATGACCATCTCGGGTAGGAAGGAAACCACCAACCGTGTCACCGAGATTGACTTATTTTATCTCTATTGCATCTTTGGGGAAAAGGTTGTTTGCAACATCCCCTATTGGCTCACCAAATACCTAAAGAGCGTAAGGGATAAGGGTGTGATTTTCAGGGGGATGTTTGTAACAAAGATAGCCTGGTCCTTGGTTTGCTCACCGAAGAAATGGTAGTTGTATTAAATCGTGAGCCCCCTCCACATGTTTACAGGAAAACATCATTGGTTAAAATAGGAGTCATCATGGAGCTCCACGAGGGTGAGTGTTGTTGGCCGGCTACCAGAGGGGTTGTTGAGGAAGATGAAGGTGATGATGAGGAAGGTGATAGAGAAGAGGGAAATGAGGGACGGGGGTTCTGCGGATTTCTACCAGAACATGAGTACGGGAGATTGGCAGGTCCGGAAAGCGTGATGGATGGACCAACAGGACGACCATTAAGGGAGGCTCAATACTTGGATGGAGCAACAAGACCAGAGGGCCCATTGGATGTATGATCACACCGTCCGCCAGTTCCAGCACATGTCGACCCGCGACAACCTTGAGCCACACCTCCAGATTGATCCATTTCCTGGGTTTAAAGCCGACTACCCTCCTTATGGCTATCATGGGCACATGCCTCCCGGCTACACATACCGTCCCGACCCTTCGCAGGATGGCTCTTCTTGATCACTCTTGTTTCATTCCATTGTTATTTTCATCCCTTGTCATTTGAACAATTATGGTTTGTAATAGTTTTTACGATTTGAATACTTTAACTCTTGTTCCAAATATCTATTTAAGTTTATTATGGATTAGCTTAATCAGTATGTCATGTGTTTTATTCTTTTCATTTTATTCTATCATGTTCGAACTCTATCTTGTAATCATGCTTTGTTTTGTTTTAACCTCGTCTTAATTTCAATCAAAGGTATTTTGCAAATAATAAGTGTAGGGGAATTTATCTAGTTTTTGAACCAAGTTCAAGCATGTTAAATAATTTATTTAGATTAATTCGTGTCAGTTTCAAGTCATATGAGCAAATTGTCAAATCTCAGGTTTTATGCAGCTATTTGTACAGGAATTAACTTATGGAATCAAGTGCAGAAAATTTTTCATCAAAAACAAAAATTTTGATTTCACAGAACGTGGAGACGGCGTCACGATTTACACGTGACGCCGTCACCATGACACCTGTGACGGGGTTAGGATTTTCCTGACGACGTCAAATGCCCAGGTCTAGAAAACTTAAACTTTTTAATTATTTTTGAAAATAAAACTTGCATAACATTTAGAATATGAACTCTTCTGTTATAAACCTGCAAAAGCAATTAGTTTAACAATTCTCTCATCCTATCTTTACTGCTTTATCGAGTCAAACCCTAAATGCATATTGTATATTTGTATATCGCACATTTTATGCTTGGTATAGTTGTCTTTGTCTTTGATTACAGGTTATATTTATTGAGAAGAAGCTTGGAAGTTCTTAGGAAGTTTCATTGAATGATTCTTGGAGGATGATCTAACCAGTTATCGTATGTTTCTTCTCCATTATTGAGCAAACCAGGGGAGAACTAGTTTCTTTTCCTTGTTTTCTTTTCCCTTTAATTCGTTTTTACGGGTACCTTTATAGAACATTAGGGACAATGTTTAACTTAAGTGTAGGGGGAAATAAGCCTTAGAAACTATTCTTTCATTTGCCATTTGCTTTTTCCTTAAAATAATGGGTATACCGAAACATAGCATAAGAGGTAATTTTGACCCAAATTTTAAAAAAATTATGACATATACCGATGATAACCGAGTATTAATAGCGTCTCATGGATAGGAATTTATATTACTAGCACAAAAACCCTCAAATTCCACCCCCAAAATGTGAGGTTCGCCCTTAGATATTATACCTTTAGCTTGTTCGAGTAAAGGAGTGAGCAATCATGTATGTCTATTCCGTCGTTACGGATGTGTATGCGTGGTTTTATCGCCTTTTCTGGATCATTGATATCGCTTACTTTAGGATTATGAGAGTATACCGGTAGTATATTAAATTCTAGAACTTGTTTTTGTGATGCATCCCGAGACCGCACAGTAAGTATTAGGGTTTGCTTTATAAGAAGCATTAGGATTAGCCTATGTTTTAAACCTGTAATTGTTATGATAGTCACACCGATCATATAACTATCCCACACCCTTGCCATGCACTCATTTTTAGTGTAGGATACCCCTAGTACAACCCTTCGAGCCTGTCCTTTTTCACGGTTCTTGTAATTTTCTGGTGGATTCCAGATTATTAATGAAGAGCATTGTTAACCCTTAAACTAATCATTAAACCCAAATCGCCTTTGCCTACCTTGTATGTACTCGCTTTTAATACATTATTGTTTTAACCCAAGTTAATTATTTGAGTACACGGTTGCTAAGTCCTTATCCTTGTAAATTCTGTTTTGGGGATTCATGGTAGTATTTATTTCATGGAAGAATGCAGAAGAAAAGTTAATTCAATACCCCCATATATTTGTTAGATGATCTCCATGTTATTTTGATCTACCTCAAATCGGGTCATTAGTTAGATTGTAAATATCGAGCATGTAAAAGCTCAAATGTAGGGGTACGTGTTATAAACCCCATGTTATAATGTATTATGTTATTCAAAAAATAGAAAAGAAAAAGAAGAAATTGATGTAGAGTTGTGTAGAGTTTGTATATCTTCGTCCGAGTCTTAGCTTAGCAACCAAACCAACGTGTATTCGTATAACTAATTAGCTAACCCTTCCACTCCAAATTCACCCAAAGCCACACAAATGTATACCATCCGTTTCCGTTTCCATAATATGTTATCTTACACCTACACCTCACAACCCTCTAAAAGACCTCTTAGATAGTAATGAATAATGCTTGCACCTAGCAGTGGAGGTTTGATCCTTTACCAAGCCTATGGTAACTTATATGCTATGACAGGTAATGAGTGTTGATTTTCTGTTTCTCCCATTATGTTATAATTTATTATACAACCGAGTGAAAGAGAGAATCCCAAACACTTATGTGAGGTGCTAGTGTATACTTTATGTGCTTTTAATTATAAGGTCTAGAAGGTTGTGCTGTAAAATACTTTTAAAGAGTAGGTAAAAATGACCCTCGTATTGTTAGTGTCTAGGTAGAAAAACCCATTTGCTTGAGGACAAGCAAATCCTAAGTGTAGGGATATTTGATGAGGTGTTATTTTATACACTTTTTCGAGGTCGTTTAACCCCCTAAACCATGCATTTATGCCCAAAATAGGTAGTTAATCGTTCCTTTTCAGGTATTCAGCATTTGGAAGGCATTTGGAGGAAATACAAGTGACTTGGGCTCATTTGGAGAAGAAACGGACAAGACTACGGACCTACACCAACATCTCTCAAGAATTTCTACTCAGAGGCTGGAGACGGCGTCACAAAATACACGTGACCCCGTCACAAATCCCACCATGACGGTGTCACAACATTTCACGATGGCGTCAGCTCGCACGACCCAGCCCAAGATCTAGAATATTCTACTCATGACGGCGTCACGATTAAAACGCGACGCCATCACAGCGATTTTCTTATATATACAAATCTGTTTTTAGGATTTTAAGTGTGTAACTTTAGAGTAAAAGAAAGGGGCGAACCCTAGTTCGTTTAGTAGCTGTTAGCGACGATTTACGGCCTCAAAACCCTATTGTACTTCCTTCAATTCATGTTTTAATCAAGTAAGATTATCTTAATCATTCAATATGTCTATGTGTTGTTTGATTCATTATTGTTCTTACTTTATCTTTAACATGCTTGGCTAAACCTTCTATTGTGTTTATTTATGATTGTATGAAACCTAAAATGTAGATCTTAGTGGTGTTGCTTCTTGTGATGAATATGCATGTTAGGTCTTAGAAAACCAGCTTTTATCTGTATCGCTGTTGATATGTCTAGGAAAACATGATTGTGTAGAAAGGATACCATAGGGTAACAGTCTTCATACTACCTTGCCCCTTATATGGTTGATCCACTCTTAATATATTTCAAATGCATTTAATATACTCTTAGGGGCCTTGTAATAGTCTTCATACTACCTTACTTGTGCGTTGCCTTAACGGAATATTAAATAGACGGCGGATTCGTGTAATTCGTTCATGACTTAGGAAATAATTACATAGATCATCACAAGTGTGACAAAGCAACAACACTAGGAGAAGCAATCTAGGGAGTAATACATGATTAAATGAACACAATCTTTTATTATATTGTTATCACCATTAGCGTAGTTTATTATTTAGTTTAATAGCTAAAACCAAACCAAACCTCTCAAACATATGATTTACTGCTTTCATAAAATATAAAAATACAAAAATAATCTTCTCTTAACCCTTAGAATTTTGTTAGACCGTGATCAAGCCTTCTCAACCTATTCCCCTAGAGAACGATAACAACCCCCGAGTCTTGCCTATACTACACTACAACGATTAGGTACACTGCCTAGGGAGTTGTAAAACTTCTGGTAGAAGTCCCTTACGACAACCGTAACAACCTCACAGCTTCGACAGAGAGCATAAGTGCAACTTTATTCGCAAAAAGGTAAGAAGAACAAGTTCCCATTTACTTCGTAAGCAAAGTTCTATAGGGGGCTGAGCTTAACTACCTAGGACTGGAAAATCTCATACTAGCACTGGTACATGCAGCGAGAAGGTTGCGAAGATATTTTCAGGCACATACGGTAACAGTCCTAACCAATTCACCTAAAAAACAGACACTAACGAAACTGGAAAAATCAAGACGGGTGGCTAAATGGGCAATCGAGTTAGGAGAGCATGACATTGTGTTCCAGAAAAGAGGTGATGAAACACCTAAGGATTTCTTGATCGAAGTGCCCCCTGAAGACAACAGAAAGGAAACGAAAGGCAGGCCAGACAAAAAGTCAAATAAAACGTAGCTAAGCTACGAATGGAAACTCTATACCAATGGAGCCGCAAGCTCTGACGGTTCTAGCGCAGGACTAATGCTGATAGATCTTGAGGGTAAAGAGTATACTTATGTCCTACGCTTTGGATTCGAAACAACAAACAACAAAGCAAAAAATGAGCACTATTGGCTGGGTTGCAAATAGCACAAGATATGGAAATTACAATCTTGGCAATTTTTGTAAATTCATAGTGATTGGTAAATCAAATAAAAGGTACCTACACAGTCAAGAAACCAACAATCAGAGAATACTCACAGAAGACTAAAGAGGCTTTAAAGGGCTTCGACAGCTATACGATTGAGCACATCCGAAGGAATCAAAATAAAAAGTTGACTCATTAAGCAAGCTGGCTTCGATGACCTTCGAACACCTTATTAAGGAAGTGCTAGTCGAAGTCCTATCGAAGAGGTCAATAAAAGAGAAAGAGATCCTACAAGTTGAAACCAAGGAAGGAGAAAGCTGGATGACTCCTGTCCATGAGTACTTGGTGAGTGGTCTATTACCAGAAGATCCAAAAGAATCTAGGAAGATCAGGGTCAAGGCACCTTAATACAAGTTGATTAGAGGAAGCTTGTATCGAAGATCCTTCTACACTCCATGGCTTCGTTGCGTAGCTTCACCACAGACTAACGACATTGTAAAAGAAGTACACGAAGGTTCCTAAGGTTTCAACGCAGAACCATGATCAATGGTGGTTAGAAACATGAAGCAGGGATATTATTGGTCGTCAATGCACCGAGACGCAGCAAAGGTGATTCAAGACTGTGAGAAATGCAAGGAGCAATCTGTGATAAGGAAAATAGCAGAAAGCAACGCGATAACAGCTGGAAGTGGATGGTCGTTCAGTCATTGGGGAGTTAACATCTTAGGACCTTTGCCAATAGCTCCTGGAGGCTTCAAATTTTTGGCAATAGTCGCAGAACACTCCACAAAATTGGTAGAAACAAAACCTCTGACCACTATAAATGGAAGGCATGCAGAAAGATTCGTATGGGAATACGTAGTGTGCAGATTCAGAGTGCCACGAACAATCAGCTCGAAGGACGAAAAGCATTTCCGATAAGTTATTTTCGAAGATCTCTGCAAAGGATTAAAGGTCACACAATCCTTCTTTCCTATTACGGAGCACATGGAAATAATGAACCATATCGAAAAGCAATTGGCTCGAAGTCAACAAGGATGGGTGGACGATCTTGCTCAAGTACTGTGGGTACATAGAACGCTTCCAAGAAAAAGCCAAAAGGAGACACTGTTCAGCATAACTTACGGCTCCGAGGCTATAATCCCAATATATGAAAACAATGTTGCTAAAGATGATAGGGGAATAATAAAGGAAGTTGACAAGAGAAGAGAAAGCAAGGAGGTAGCTTCAATCGAAGAGGCTTAATATCGAAGCAAGCTTCGTAGGCACCACAACGAAAGGAGTAGTCACTCCACTTACAAGATTAGAGATTTTGTTTTGCATTTGAAAAACAACACAGGAAGCCCGTAGATATGGCAAGGTCCTCACATGATAAGTAAAGTTCGAGAAAGGGGACTCTACAAAATTTTCGATGCATCCAATCACTCGTTGACTCAAACTGCAAAGAGTACAAGCCTTCGTAAGTTTTACATGTAAAACTTACCTTTTACAGTCCTCCTTATTTAAACAAAAGTCTTTGTTTTGACTATTTAAAAAAAGTGTAGCAAACTAAGTGTTCATACGTGAGATGATGTAAATCTTTCTACACTACTAATGAAGCGGATTTATTCCAAATCTACTATGACGATACTTATAACAAAAGATATTAAGGCCACTGGTATGTGCTTAATTACACATACCATTTTCCATTTAAACCGGACTTAAATGGCCAAAAACGTACCAAAAATACAATGTATTTGTATGTTTTCATTTATATTGTGCAGGAAACGAATATCCGAGAAAAGGATGAAAAATCAAGCAAAAACTGACAAAACCGAGCACGGAATGAAAAAGCGTGAAAAGACAAAGTTAAATCGAAGCCAAAGTCCAAGAAAGTCAAAGTCAACCCCGAAAAGTCAACAGTCAAACCCGAACCGTAATCGAAGAATACTTAATGGGCCCACCCGAACCCATCTAATGGGCCGAGTCAGCCCATTAGTATATTACATGAAGACTTTATAAGCCTTTTACTTAAAAAAGCCCATAAACACTTTTATATCATAGCTGGCCCAAAACAACATAATAAAAGCCCATTACACTCATAACTTTCGTTAGTCCACAAGGACTGTATGTGTAACAACATATATAACAATGGAGGGCTTAATTTGCCATTATCCCTAGAACTTTCACCCCCACAAGGACTAAACATGTAATGAACTTATAAACCATGAAGGGCCTTTTGTGCCATCTTTCCAAACATCTCCCCTGCCCTAATACAAACAAACAGGGTAACAGTTTACCCGCCAAAATCAAAAAAGGGTACTATTCCCTTGTCTCCTTCCCCTACAACCTGCAACAACAGCCAAAACCCATTAAACCCACTTATCCCCACCTCACTAAACACCAAACACACGCTGGCAATCCCTAAATCCCTTATTGGACATAAAGATCAATGGCTGTGATTATTTACCTTGGGCACAAAGAATAGATGAAGGGCCAAGATTGCTTTGAAGGGTTCTTCTCACACAACAAACACACAGCCTCTCAGAGAACTAGCACAAGTGAAGCTCAAGACTTAGGCTTTTTAGTATAAATAGACTAGTATGTAGCTTATGTAAGGGGTTGAATTTCTTTTCAAGGCAAAAGCTTGTAATCAAATTTGTACCAATTTTAATACATTGTCTTTTTAATTAAATTGTCATTTAAATTTCTTGTCTTTAAATTACTTGTTCTTTAAATTTTATGCCATTTACTGTTTTCATTCAAATTATTGTCATTCAAGCTCATTGTTTTCAAAACTGTTTTATAAGGCTTTGTATAAGCTCTTTGAGACATCAAAAGCTTATATAAAGTTTATTTCATTTTCTGTCAAAAAATCAAAAATTCAAAAAAAATCCAAACAAAAGAATTTGTGAAGAAGCATTGGAGCAAGGTTTATTAAGGAAGGCATTGGGTTTAGTGCCTCATGGGAGGCTATAGGGGTTTGTTTTTAAGCTTTTGAGAGCTTATCCACTTGTCATAATCTTAGGACTTTTGTAAGTTTACTCTTTACATTTTCTGCCATTTACTGTAGCTTAGCTTATTTTATGTTTATTTCTGCTTTACCTTGCTTATTAGTGTTATTTGTGTTTGCTTATGTTTGTTTTTTGCTTTGGTAAACTTTGTTTAAGCTCTACTCTAAATCTGTCTATTTTTACCTTATTCTGTCCATTTTTTATTGCTTATTTTTATGCTTATTCTTATGTGCAGTTTGCTTATTTTTGCTCATTAATTGTTTGTTTGTAATCTCTTTTCATAAGTTGTTGCTTAAATCACCCAAAACCAGCTTAAAGAAAAGGACTTAGAAAATTAAAGAGGTGTTTGGCATAAGGGTGCAAAGTGGGTAAAATGGGTCATAAGACCTATTGGGTGACTTAGCTACTTTTGGTCAGCTATTTTAAATAGTTTAAAAGCTGTTTTAAAAAGATTTTTAGTATTTAAGTTAGTTTTTAAGTTTTTCCAAAGAGTCTTTGAAACTGTCTTGACAAAACAGTTTCATAAGCTCTGATTTGATTAAGCTTGCTTATCCCGCCTTTGACCCTTATTTTCGTGTCCTTTATAGTGTTGAATTAGAATAGGTTAAGTATCTTTCATTTTACTTTGAGTTTGTCAAACCTTTCATAGTTTACTCAAGTAGGTTTTAGCTTAAAACAACCCCTTTTTCAAACTAAGATATCACACCTTTAAAATTGTTTCCAGTTCTCAAAAATTTGAACATAAGCTCATTACAAGCCATACTCAATCTGTTTTAACCTTATTTTGTAT
This sequence comes from Tanacetum coccineum, assembly GCA_026074375.1. Classification (NCBI taxonomy): domain Eukaryota; kingdom Viridiplantae; phylum Streptophyta; class Magnoliopsida; order Asterales; family Asteraceae; genus Tanacetum; species Tanacetum coccineum. Next base: position 18,023 of record BQNB010031782.1, on the reverse strand, counting down.
TTGAAGCTTATTTGATGGCTTATTTATAAGCCTGCTTTGTGTCATTTTTTTTGTTTCAAAGAAAACCAAAAAAGTGCCCTGGTGCAAACAGTTCTTTTTCTTAGCCCCTTTTATTGCTTATTTGTTTTCCAAATTCTTTTTGCTTTGCATTTTTAGAGAGCTTATAGTTCTAGCTTTAAGCCCTTATAAGTCATTAAGCCCTTAGGACCCTCTAAGTGGCTTAAAAGTTAAGCCAAAAAGTGGTCCTTAGGGCTGTATGCTACCAGTATAGCTTTTAGCTTATTTGAGTTTAATTTGCTTTTCTACCTGTTTTTAGTTGCTTATTGTGCTTAGATTAGTTCATTAGGTTAGGTAGCTTACCTTTTTGTGCTTATTTAGGATTTGCCTTTGCTTATTTGCCTTAAAATTAGCCTTTTAGTTAAGCCTTTTTCTAGACTTAGGATAAAAAGTAGGACTGTTAGCATTTTGTGCTTATTTTCCAGCTTAATTTTTAGTTTTATAAAAAGTGGTCTTTTTAATACTGCTTATTCTTCTGAGTTTTACAAGTTTAAAAAAAAGAAAAAAAAAGGTTTTTATAAAAAGAAGAGGCCCAGGCTCGAACCCTAGACCTCCCCCTTTGCACACATGCTTGGACCACATATCACAATAACACTATGGCTACTTAGCTCATCCATCATCCATTTGCTCAATTAAATCTTTAATAGTCAATTTTCCTTGTTAGCTAATAAGAACTTTTTGCTTTATTTGGCTTATTCTATAAAGCCACCATTCACACTTTATTTTCTTAGAATCTACTCACTTCAAGCTACTTTCCTGTATTTTTTTGAGATTTTTCTAAAATTGTTTGCTATTTTTAATTATTTTTTCTTTATAAAACAGTTTGAAATTCATAATAAATTATAAAACGTCAAAAAAATATAATTCTTTTTAAAAAAAAAATTTGTCATTTAGCACTTAGGAAAATTAATTTTGCTTCCGTAGGGTCATTTTTGCAAAATTTCATTTTCTAAAGAACGGGTTTAAGTCCGGTTTTCGTTTTTACGTTTTAATCACTTTTAGGCTCTCGTTTTAGTTTTCTCGCATTCGTTATCTTTATTCTGTAGTTAAAAAACCAATTCAACTCTTTTTATCCCTTCAATTTCACGCTGATCAATAACCGTTCTCGATTTTCAATTTGCACCTCGTGGGGATTACGACTTCGGGTAGGTTTGAATCTTTTAAAAGCCTCTTGGAATACTTACTATTGATAAATCTTATTATTTGCTTATATTTATTATTGTTTTTATATACGTGTTAGGTTCGATTCACCACACTTGAGCTCTTTTATTATAAGTTCAAGTTTGATCGGATGTATTTTAAGGCACACATGTAAGCCTACGAAAAATAAACATCTAAAAAATTCACGTTAACTTCCCCATTGCTTCTTTTGAAGCCTTAAGGACATAGTGGAAGAAGGTCATAACCCTTCATTGAAAATTTGACATCACAGGCACATTGAGCCTCATATTACTAAGTTCACGTTTGAAGGATGAGTATGGTCAGCATGTGCTACGAAATTAAACATCCAAAATAATTCACGTTAACTTTCCCCATTGCTTCCCTTGAAGCCTTCGATGCACTAATGAAGCGGGTCGCAAACTTCATTTGAAATATAGACAACTAGTTGATATACTAGGCCACAACAGCCTTTGCTTGTGAAGCGTGGTATTATCTTACAAAGATAAGAGGTCAGTCTATAGTTCCCACCAAATCTTCACATAAGTGGAACCAAACATTATATTACAAAATTATGGGACCCCTCCCTTATTTAATGTTAGCCAAAAGGGACCAACATTAGTGTCAAACAATGGCCTACACGAACATTGTTTACAAATAATAAATAAATGTCTTAAGGCCGAGCTGGTCACATCAAATTGTTTCAAGGTACATTTACCCTTAAGTCCAATTTATCACCTAATGGTGATTTTCTAACTGGAAAGATGGGTTCACAAACTATTATACTCAGCAATAGGGGACATCGGTTTTAGAGGGTCGAACAAAGGATGAAGTAGCTTTCTTGGATAGAGGCAACAAGAGTTGTGTATTCGAGGGAGCAGGACCTTGAATGGATGAAGGCTTCTTCGACAATAAGACTTCAACAGGAGCCGAGGGATCTGCTACAAATTCTGATAACCAAGGAAAATTCGCTGTAGCAAGATCATTACCGGCCTGATTGTGCTCCTTCTTATATGAAGAACGATAGCCTTTCAACTTCGTCAAGTCGAAGGGCTCTTTCATTGCAGCAACCTGCTCAAAAGCCTTACATCTCCCATAAACGATAGCAGAAGTAACAAGCTTACCAACTAAGCTACCCAAATCATCACTATAGATAAGTTTCATAGAATATAAGGAACTACTTTCGAGACAACCTCCATCATATCCCGCCTCACGTCATCAACCTTCTTTTGGAGGGATACTTCGACAGCCTCTAACCGTGCCTTCTCAGCTTCCAGCGACACAACCTGTGACTTCCATGACGAACAAAGGTATCTTGGTAACTGCCACTTTTCGGGCTCTAACTCATCTATCAAGATTGGCTTTGTGTTCTTTAGTTCAGTAGACATCGAGATATCGTCCTTAAGGCAGTCCGGTTGGGTTTTCTCGAAGTAGGACATGGCAGCTTCACACTTGGCTCGAAGACCCTCAGACTCTTCTTCTCGGGCTCTCTCCCTTTCTTTGATCACATCACACTCACCTCTAAGCTTCTCAATGACTTCCAGCAACTCACGGGATCTCCTGTTCACGACATTTTCAAAAAAAGCTTGCCGAGAGAACAGCGGTCCTGAAGGCTCTTTACAACATCCAAATCCAAAATGATTATAAATGGTTTTCCAAAGTAGAGGAGTCTAGATGAATTCTTGAGATGAACAAGGAAGTAACATCTTTAAGCTCAGGAACATCAGAGAGGCCTGCAAAACAAAAAAGGAAAGCAAAACATTAGGTACGCTCCTAATGCAGCAAAAAGAATAGAGAAAACTCAAAAGATGGAAGTTTACCTTCATCTTCATCAGATATTGTTAGAAAAGAGACATCATCCTTCGAAGCAGAAGTCTTAGCACGAGTAGCACAAACAGTCGAAGATCCAGGAGCAAGTTTCCTCTTCACAGGAGGCCTGATGACCTTCCCTTAGTCTTGCACTTCCTATTCTTCATATGAGTAGCTACACTCCTAAGATGCACAACAAATAATTCATGTTTAGGGCTTCCTCCAGAATCTGCCATAGCCTCAGCCGGCTGCAGTACAGGCTCTTCGTCAGTCATAAGAGGTTCTATATTGGCTGACACGGATGGGGAACCAGTACCGAAGGCTGGAGAAGTTTACTTGGGCAGAAAGGACAAATCCTCTTCATCCTCAACATAGACAAAGTTCCTAAAATCCATTTCTGCAAAAAGAAAAAGTAAATCATATATCAGCATAAAAGGAAGACAATAAAGGAAATTAGGGAGATAAATACCTGCCCACACACTAGATTGCAAGGTCGTTGATGGCATGTTCCACGAAGATTGGTGGCAGTCAAAAAAGGCATGGGATCAGGAAAAAAACACGAAACGTCGTAGATTAAAGACAAGGTGGTGGAACATGGGGTTTGCATTTATATCGAGGGGAGCTTATCGTTGTATGACATTCGATCGTTTTTGTTTTGTTAAAAAGAAATTTGTGGGGTATTTGGCTGGAACGATGGAGTTTTGGATCATAATAAAATCATTTTTTCAAACCTCGATTAGGTAATGACTTTGGGAAACAAATGAGAAATGTGCTTCTCAGGCTTTTTGGCGAAGGTTAACCATTTACCAGCACGACACAAATTAAAGAACCCTCGGAAGAGCTTGATGGTGGGCTTAAACCATAGCTCTTGCACATTAAACATCAAAGTAGTAGCTTAGCACAACAAAGGGTTAGCCTGGTTATTATGAACTTTGAAAATATTCAAAGAAGCTCGTTGAATAGACCAGGCGTTGGATATGGGTTTTGCTCAATATTGATGGGAAGCTTATCTTTGTAAGATTTTGAATCGTATTTGTTTTGTTCAATAAGAAGTTGTGGGTATTTGGCAGGAACGATGGAGTTTTGAACATAGAAAAATCACTCTTTCCAACCCTCGATACGGGTAATAACTTGGGGAAACAAATGAGAAATGTGCTTCTCGGGCCTTTTGGCGAAGGTTAACCATTTACCAGCACGACACAAATTAAAGAACCCTTGAAAGAGTCGATGTGGGTTAACCATAGCTTTGCCACATAACAACTAAAGGTAGTAAGCTAAGCACAGCCCAAAAAAAAAAAAAAAAAAAAAAAAAAAAAAAAAAAAAAAAAAAAAAAAAAAAAAAAATAAAATAATAAAAAAAAAAAAAAAAAAAAAAAAAAAAAAAAAAAAAAAATAAAAAAAGGGGTAAGCATGGATATATAAAACTTGAAACATATTCAGACCTCACAGAAAAACTTAGTGACATGCAATCTAAGATTGGCAATAGAAAATGAATGGGTGTACAGTCCAACATATCCAAGAGGAGCATCGAGAACAGTTTGGTTGGATTTAGGAAGAATCACATGGTATGAAGAAGGAATGGGGTAGAGTGCGAGGAATTCATTGAACTCTTCCTCAGAAAGCTCGCAAGTTTGAATGGCTATAGAATCTTTGGCGCTCATAGTGAATAAGAAGACGATTATTCTCTTACCTTAGAGAGGGTTGCACAACAATTCGAAGAAAGCAAGTAGAAAGGTAAACATAACGGTAAAAGGAAGAGAAGAGGCTAGGGCAAAGAATTTATAGTTGGTGAGGAAAGCCTTAACAGCCGTCCACGTGTAGAGACTGATGTGAGTTTTAGTAAAACCTAAAAATCTCAACAAGTGTAAAATTACCAAAATACCCTAATGCAAGAAAAATACATAAAAGCTGCATAAATTTCATTTTTATTCTATAAATTATAAAATAAACATATGACAATCTATGAAAATTATATGTAGGGTTTTAATTACCTTATTTTATATAGAAAAATAATTAATATTTTTGTATCAATATAATTTGCCGAATTATAATGTCATTTAAGTATTTATACTTACAATTTATATCATCATCCGATGTAATATGGATAAATTACAAATAAATATGCAAGTTTTAAAATCAGATTTATTCATTTTGGAAGCCCAAAAATTCGGCTAATCCCTTTATAATTTTTAAACATTGTTTTTTGTTTTAAACTCTAAATACAATATCACCAAAACGCTAAAAAAATCAAAGAGGCGGCTCAAAGATTTTTTCTTGATATAGCATGGGAATTTTCTAAGGTGTTTGAAGGTTCAAGGGATCTGTCATGTGGAAAAAATATTGAAAGATGTTACGGCTTGGTTCGTCGTGGGAAGTTATTTTGGTTTCGAAAAAACAAATTCGTGTTGTATCCTATAATCGAAAAAAATCACCAAGGGTCTATCAAGGGTATTTTTGTATTCATTTTTTTGTTATCATATTAATTCGTTATTATGCTTAATAAAAATTAATCATGCATGTTATTTGGTCGAAAATAATTAAACACATGTTCGTTACCCTAATTTTTAGCTAGTTATGTAATTGGCATTTATAATATTTGTAAAATTGATTTTATATTTTTATAAGGTTGTTTAGATCATATGTAACTCAGAAAAATTGTTGGATAATTTTGATAGAGGCTCGAATAATTGATTTGGATTTAATTGTGTTTGCCTATTGCGAATTAAAGGATAGAAGGAAGAAAAAATTGTTAAAATGATTAGGGGTTAGGTTTTGCTATTTTTCTGGTGCAATTAATGCTAAATTGATTGCGGTAATAATTGTGTTGTGATTGGGAGAAAATCAATATTTGGCGTTTTTGTGGAATATATATTCGAGCGATTGTGATTTGAAAATATAAGGGGGTGTTTTGTAATTTCTAAAACTATGAGGTCTATTTTAAACATGTTATTATACTTATTATAATCTGTATAAAATAAGTTGGGGGTTATTTAAATGTCTTATTGATATTTTTTTGTATTTTAAATGGTTAAATTACATCATAATAAGTAATTAGAAATTAATTAATTAAAATAGAGGGGACATAACATCATGTTAAAAAATTTTTTCTGAAAAGTGGAAGTTGGGTTAGTATTTAATGTATAAAGTATGAATATGTATATTTGAATCTATAAGGACTTGTTTGTAATTATGGATAATTATGATATTGTTTTAAATAAATAATAAACAAAAGGCTAAAATTTGTTATATTGTAATAATTTACAGGAATATGGGTTGACTTGTAAATACAGAAATGGAATAAGGTATTATCTGAATACATATGAAATTTGATATTACAATTTTTAACCTTGAAATTGTTGATTTTGTAAATTAAACCCTAAAAATTAGGAAAGTTGTCTTAATTTAACCTAAACTTGTAAGGTTGACATGTTAAAGTCCCTAAGCTATTCACAAATACTTAATAGAATCTCAAAATAATGATTATTACTAATTTGGAAAACTTACTAAATAGGGGATGTTACTATAAATGGGAAGTTACTAAAATGGAATGGTACTAAAAATGGAAAGTTACTAAAAAATGGAAAAGTTACTAAAATTAGAAGTATAACTTAAATGAATGGTTTGTAATTTCGGAATTTATCTTTTTTTGGTTTCGGGTCATGAGCGGAGTGATTTTGTATTACTGTGGTGTTTTATTTGATTTTGCTTTGCTCCGGAATATGGTTCAGACTATGACCTTATCGTTAAGGTTTATCATGACATAGTCCTCTCTATCTTTGATTAATTATACGATTTGCTACATTGCTCTGAGCCTTTTATGCTTGGTCTCTCTTATATGATTGTGTTACATGTTCTATTTGAACTGCTTTGATACCTTTGATATTTGAAACTTTTGGCATTGAACTTTGCTATGTTCCCTTTGAAATGAACTTTTGATATGACTTCGCTTCTGATTCCTTCAGTTGAGACACCGGGCCACTATTTGTTTCTAGCCATTGATGGTAACATGGCCGTTGTCATTATTGGCACCTTTGCATGTCTCATGTGTGAGTGAGTGATTTTAACGCGTCCCCATTTGATATTATATGGCATTTGAAGATTATTATTTGTTTAGGGGCGTATAGGATGCATCGAGATTTGTTTTGTATTGATGGGATTATGAATTATGTATATGTATTTCTTGGTGACTGATGTCTTGGGTGATTTCAAGTTTTCACAAATTTTGGGAGCTCATGATCCTTGGTACTATGATATGATTTGTTTGGGACTTGGTAATTGGACTTGACTTGATTTTCTGATTCATCGTACCTTTCACTATGATTTGATTCTGATTTGTCTTACCTGTATTTGTATTCCTTTAGACTCATGTCTTGTGATATCTATTGACATTATATCGTGTATCTTTGATTTCCGATTATCTTTTGCGTTTCGTTATTATATATCTGTTATGGGCTTTGTAAGCTCAGCCGCAATTTCTTTTCCTGCAGGCATGGTTTCTAAGCTCAGTGAGCTGGGGTTGCGTTCGGGATATGAGTTGATGAGTGTGGTACGTTATTAGAGATCATCTAGTTGTGATTTTTGATTTGTTTACTTTTCGAAACTTGTGTATTTAGTTTATTTCCGTTTGGATAATTGTCTTTTAAGAAATTATGTACCTTATAGTCATTGTTGGACTTATATTCCTTAGGTTTTATTTATTTGTGACTTCGTTGTTTATGCCTTGTGTTATGAATTTGGTATGCCTTTGTGATGTCAAAAATTTTTGTAATACTTCTACCATTTAGGGTCGGGGCGTTAAATTTTGGTTTCCGAGCTGCATGGTTAATCATGACGAGGTCTTATGACCTTAGTGCTTAGGCTATGACTGTGTAGGATTGGTAGTCTTAGGTTCCTTCTGGTAACTCTCTTCCGTAAACCTATATTGTTTTCGATGTGATCTTGGCGGCCAAGACTTCAGGTATATTACCGGTATTTCTACATTGATGATCGTATGTCTTCATTTTATTTGTTTTGAGCTACATATTGTATTATATCTACAACTTTTGCTAGAAACTTATGTAAGACTCACCTAAATCCATTCAATTGAACGTGTATCATTTTCAACCCCAATGATGAACCATATTGCTTATTGACCATGAATATGTTAAATGCCCTTACGTTTTGATGATCTCGTATTCGTTGGAATTTATCTTTATTCATATGTTCGCTTTGATGTGATTCTTGGCATGATTGTTGGCTTCTCACGAGCTACCATTGATGCTATGCTAGGACTGTGATCTTTGGTAACGTTCGCCAACCTAATTTGTTTATCATGTTCCTCACGCTTTAGTCGTTAAGCTCATCTCTGTATTGAAGGCAGCGTACCTTGATTTTCATGGGTACCCATGGTTTTCTGGCTTCTGTTATGGACACATATTTGGTGGGTCCATAATATTGAAAATTCTTTTTGTTGTTCGTGAAATTTCGCTGTTGTTTTTTTCACCGATGAACTTCAGGGACCCATTCCTCGGCTACGAGATATTAAATTTTGGCATTGAGTTATTCCTGGTGATGACACCTATCTCAAAGGCTCCGTATCGTATGGCACCAGTTGAATTGAAGGAGTAATAGGAGCAGTTACAGGAGATGTTGGGAAGGCTTTATTGGACAGTGTTTCGCGTGGGGTGCTCGTCTCTATTTGTTATAGAAAGGGATGGGAGCATGGCTTGTGTATTTGATTACTGCGATTCTCAACCGTATTACAATCTCGTAAAACCGTATTCCTCGTCGCGAATCGAGATTTGTTTGACCAACTGAAGGGGCCAAATATTTTTTATATGAATTGATCTGCGATATGGGATTATCACCAGCTTCGTGTGAGAGAGACAGGATATTTTCTAGACCTGCTTTTAGTACCAGTTATGGCATACGATGTTCTTTGGTTTTGCCTTGCGGTCTGACTAATGATCCTGCCGTGTTTATGGATTTGAGATCCGTATTTTCCACGAGTTACTTGATAAGTTCTTATTGTTTCATCGACGACTTCCTCAGTTTACTCCCAAGTATGGAGAGAACAATCGAGCGACCATCTACAATAAATAATAAATTAAAAAAAATAAAAACATTTAATAAAAAAAAAAAAAAGGAATTGTGTTAGTGTTCTTAGACAGATGAAGTTGTTCTCGAAGTTTTCGAAGTGCGAGTTTGGTTATTGCAAGTCGCTTTTCCTGGGTCATATTGTATATGCAGACGCATCATCATGGATCCATAAAGGTCTGATGCTTTCAACCAAATGGACGGAGACTACTACCGGTGACGGAAGTGAGAAGTTTTTGGGGTTGTGGCTATTACCGGTCGCTTTGTTGAGGGTTTCTCGATTAGCGTTACTCTTACCCAGTGATGAGAAAGGTGAGATGTTGAGTGTGGACGGATGAGCGTCAGGGATTTTGAGGTTTGGAACGGCGTGTTTGGTGTCTGCTGATGTGACTTTCCATAGGTTCAGGTGATTTTCAGATATACAGTTGATACATCGAAGAAAAGGTTTGGGATGTGTTTTGATGCTACTGGGCAATGTGAGAGCTGCTTCAGGAAGTGAAGCTTATGAGTTAATTATCCAATCGCATGATCTTGAGCTTAGCTGCGGTTGTTTTGCGTTAAGATCTGGAGACACTATTGTATGGTGAAGGTTGTGATTATTTTTACATATCATAAGAGTCTCAAATTATTTTTTACTCAGCGGAACTTACATGAGAAGAGAAGTTGTTGGAATTCTGAAAGTTTATGACACTAACTTCAGTACTCCGGGCAAGGCTATGTGGTTGGAGCTCTTAGTCGAAAACTCTGGGGTGAAAAGCTTGTTTGTTTTCATAATCCTTCTGATTTTGAGCGTTTGGATGTTGAGTTAGTGTAACGAGTTTCTGGTGGCTATTTAGGCGTGTATGAGGGATAGTGTCTAACCTCATGTACAGATCAAAGAAGGCTAAAAGGGACGTACGGTGAGATTGTGGGGCTATTGTGCGAATGTTGATGACGGTAAAAATACTGAGTTTGTGATGATGATGACAGGTGGTGTTGTGGTTTGAAGATTGGCTATGTGTTCCTAATGATCAGGCACTTCGCGAGAGGTTATGACGGATGTTTATTTATTAGGATAGTTCTCATTTACTATTCATCCAGGTTAACCAATATGTAAGAGATTTGAAAAGAAAAAAACAAAATACTTGTGGTGGAACGGAATGAAGCAAGCATGTGCTACGTTTTGTGTTCCATGTTGTATGATTTGTCAGCAGGTCAAATTGACCATCTTAGAGGGCTAGTGGTTTGTTTACAGCCGTTGGAGATTCCTGTGTGGTAATGGTTGACGATTCATGGATTTCGATACTGTTTGACTACTACTCAGAAAAGACATGATGCGGATTGGGTGGTTGTTGTTCGGCTATAAAGTCTGCTCATTCTTTACCCATTCGAAGAAACTATGGTATTAGTAAGTTGGCGGAGATTTTCGCAGGAAATCGGTTAGACGGCATGGTACTCCGTACTTATACTTATGTCTTGACAGCGATCGAGTTTACGTTCGTTTTTGGTATGGATTAAGGAATCTTGGGGAACTCGTCTTAAGTTCAGTCACAGCGTTTTTCCTCAAACGTATGGTCAAGTCAGAGAGGACCATTCAGACTTTTGGTAGATTCGTTGAGGGCTTGTCGCTTTGTGATGGACAGGTAGTTGGATGAATATTTGTGCCTGGTGAGTTTTGCCTACAATAATGGTTGGATGCTAGCTTCAAGGACAGCACCTTTCGAGCTTTTGTATGGTAGACAATGACGAGCACTTCTTGTGGGATGAAGTTGTGAACTTTTGATTGGATCATGATCCGGAGCTCATCGAGGAAGTATAACTGAGATATGTGGCTGTTGCTAGAGTAAATTGAAAGAGGTAGATCGGAAGAAGGAGTTATGCTGATACGTTTTCGACGTGACTTAGAGTTTCAAGTGGGAGATCGTGTATTATCTGAAGTTTCGCCACTTCTGGGAGGTTAAACGTTTTGGGATTCAAGGCATGATCGAGTCCTCGATTCATCGGTCGTTTGGATTTTGGAAGTTTTGGAGACGGTTTCGTATAGTGTCTGGCGCTTCCTCGCAGTTATCGCACGTTCACGTGGTCTTTCATGTATCTTTTTGCAGGGGATAGCATTATCATCCAATGCATGTCGCATCTTAACCTTTTGATCAGCATTCAGCATGATATGTCTTATGTCCGAGGAACTGAATCATTTGGATCTGGCATGAGAGAGTCATGAGAAAACAAAGTCATTCCTTTGTGAAGTTCTTTGGAAGAAGTCTACCCAGAGCGTGAGGCTACCGGGGAGACGAAGTGTCTTGCAGAGCTTGTTATCCTAATTTATGTGTTATAGTTCGGGTTATGTTTTCGTTTGTTCTCATTTAGTTTAGTTCAGGTTCATTCAATTTTCGTGGACTGAAATTTTTTTAGAAGGGGAAATGTAAGTTGTAAACCTAAAAAAATCTCAACAAGTGTAATAAAAATTACCAAAAATACCCTATGCTAAGAAAAATTCATAAAAGCATGAGCATAAAATTTCTTTTTAATTATAGAAAATTTTTAATATACAACTTATGACAATTTGAATTTTTATGTTAGGTTATAAAATACCTTATTTTATATAAGATAAATTATTATATTTCTTTTGTATATATAGAATTAGACCAATTATATTTCGATTTTAGGATTTATACTTTTCAATAATATAAATAAATATGGATATTATAAAAATAAATTATGCAAGTATTTAAAATCTGATTTATTTATTTGTGGAAAGCCCAAAAATTCGTCATAATCCCAATTTTACTCTTTTATACATTTTATTATTGTTTTTAATCTCTAATATACAATATCACCGAAACCTTAAAAAAAAGCAAAGAGGCGGCACAAAGAAATTTTCGAGATAAGCAGAATTTTCTAAGGTGTTTTGAAGGTCAAGGATCGTGAAAAATATTGGAACAGAATTGTTTGGGCTTGGTCGCGATTCGTGGGAATTTATCTGGTTCGAAAAACAAATTGTGTTTCAATAATTCGAAAATCACCAAGGAATATCAATGGGTTATTTTTGTATTCATTTTTATATATAATTCGTTCTATATGCTTATTAAAATTATCATGCATGTTATTTTGGTCGAAATAATTAAAACATGTTCGAAACCACTAATTTTTAGCTAGTTATGTAATCGGCATTTATAATATTTGTAAAATTGATTTTATATTTTTCTAAGGTTTTTTATATCATATATGACTCAGAAAAATTGTTGGATAATTTTTATAGAGGCTCAAATAATTGATTTGGATTTAATTGTGTTTGCCTATTGCGAATTAAAGGAAAAAGGAAAGAAAATTGTTAAAATGAATTAGGGTTAGGGTTTTGCTTTTTTTTCAAGGTGCCTTTTAATGCCCTATTGATTGTGGTAATAATTATGTTGGTGTATTGGGATAAAACAATTAGGGTTTTGTGGATCTATTTTCTTGCCGGATTGTGATTTGAAAATTTAAGGGGTGTTTTTAATTTCTGAAACTTTGAGGTCTATTTTATAACATGTTATTTATACCTTTATTATAATCTGCTATAATAAGTTGGGAGGGTATAAAATGTAATATGATATTATTTTGGATTACAATGGTTAATTACATGTAATAAGTAAATTAGAAATTAATTAATTACAATGAGGGACCTAAAATTGTAAATTTGAAAAGTGGAAGCGTTTGGTTAGTATTTAATGTATCTATTGTACTGAATTTGTCTTATTTGAATCTATAAAGATTGGTTTTGTAACTTATGGATATTTAAAGCTAATGTTTAGTAATTAATAAACATAAAAAGGCTAAATCTGTAAATTGTATAAATTAAGGGTTTTGACTTGTAAATACAGAGAACATGGAAGGTACTAATCTGCACATAAAATATGGAAACTCGTTATTTACACTTTTATTTGATGAAAATTCGTTGATATTGTATAATTAAACATAAAACTATGGAAAGTTGTATTATTTTAACCTTAACCTTGTAAGGTTGACTGTTAAGTCCTCTAAGTATTCAAAATACTTAATAGTTATTCTCAGAATATAATTGAATATTACTTTAATTTTGGAAAAACTTACTAAATAATGGGAAGTTACTAAAAATGAAAGTTACTAAAAAATGGAAAAGTTACTAAAATGGAAAGTTACTAAAAATGGAACAAGTTACTAAAAATAGAACAGTTAACTTAATTGTATGGTTTGTAATTCGAATTTATTAATTTCTTAGGTTCGGTACATAGGAGGGAGTGTTTTGTTAATTCTGTGGTGTTTTCCTTGATTATTGCTTTGATTCGGGTATAAGGTACAGTTATTATGACTTATGTTAGGTTTTTATGAAGTATTCCTCTCTTTCTATGATTACTTTGATTGATACATTTGCTCTGAGCTTTTATTTGGTTTTTTCTACTGATTGTTATCCATGTGCTATTTGAACCCTGCCTATGCTACTTTGATATTGAACCTGTGAATTGTACCATTTGCTATGATCCTTGAGAATGAAACTTTCGATTTTGACTTTCGCTTTGGAAACCTTAAGTTTGAGGGGACCCGGGCCCACGATTTTGTTACTAGGCCATGATGGTAACCTGGCCGGTCATTTTGATGAATTTGGCATGATTATGGTGTGAGGAGTGATTTTAACGCCTGTCCATTTATATTATATGCGCATTATGAAGATTATTATTTGTTTAAGGCAACCACCCCCCTACACATCCCACCCCCCCCCCAACCTCCCCCACCGCCCCGCTCCCCCCACGCCCCCTCCGAACACACAAATGGATTGATTAGATTTGTTTGTATTCGATGGATTTTGACATTATGATATATGTATTATTTGGTGATGATGTTCTGCGGTGCCTTCATGTCTTTCACAAATTTTGGAGGCTCATGGATTATGGTTACTATGATATCGGTTTGTTTGGGCTTGGTAATTGGATTGACTTGATTTTCTGATTCATATTACCTTTCTATGAATTGACTTTGATTGTCTTACTTATATTTGTATTTCCTTGTTCATGTCTTGTGATATCCTTTTGCACCTTATATCGTTATCCTTGATTTCCGTTATCTATTTGGTTATCGATTATATTATGGTTTCTCACTGGGCTTTTAAGCTCAGCCGCACTTTTTTTCCTGCGGCAAGTATCTCAGCTAGGAGTGGGGTTGCTTTCAGGATATGAGTGCTGAGTGTGGACTTACCCTAGAGATCTTAGTTTTGATATATGATTTGTTACTTTTTGAACCTTCGTTATTTCGGTTATTTTGTTTGGATTGTCTGACTTTAAGAAACTTATGTACCTTAAGTCATGCTTGACTTTTTCTCTTTGGGTTATTTTCAATTTGAAGCTTCCGCTGTTTATGCTTGTGTTATGATTATGTATGCCTTTGATGTCACACCATATTTGTAATACTTCTACCCTTTAGGGTCGGGGCGTTACAATTTATCCGGATTTCAAACAAGAGTAAACGCTGGATATGAAGTGCGTGAGAAACAAGGTTGACTCTTGAATGATCTGCATTTAAAGCTGTAACTAACCCCATGACAAGTGGGTTTACAATTCAATGTGTGAAGCACGCCTATTTGGGTCTTTGATAGATGCTCTAGATTTGGTTTCAAGTAGTCGAAAGCAATGCATTCATATATGCGTACATTACATTCAAGTGGGGGGCTTGATGACGTACCCTCCTCTTTGGCTCGAAGGTCTCCCCTTCAAGCTCTAATGGGATCCTCTTCCCAATTATACTATGTGATCTTCGAATAGTTTCGAGTGGCGTAAAATCATCTTCGGGATGATTAACAGTAAGGGAATCCGCCACACGAAGACCTACACCCTTCGTGGGAAGTCTTCGACGAAATTAGGGCAAAGGTCTGGCTAAGTCAAAACCCACGTTCTCCCTCTCTACCAAAGCTTTCCCGCCAAGGTAGAGATCGTGGTACACAGTTCCTAAAATCACCCTTTAAATCATGGGATGCCCCTACGTTCACCGGTATTTGTGCTAGGCCTCGTTCCATCCTATTTTCACATCTATAAATAGATGGCAAGGTCTCCAGGTATGACTAACACTCTCATACACATACATTTTACCTTACTTTACGCTATAAAGCACATACTTACTCTCACGCCGGAGGTGATTCGCAGGGACACCCCCTGCGCTTCACTTAACGTAGTGTTTTCATTTGTGTTGACACAGGTTATCCAAGACTTGGCAATCCAGCAATCACCACAAGAACTCTTCGATCCCTTCAAAGCCTGATCGTGCCCATATTTGCACAATCAACTAATTGTATATCATTCATAGTATGGCATTTCCTATTCATAAACTATACATTAATAGTACCATTTCCATTTGGTAAATACCATTTCCATTTGGTAAATGTTAGTATAGGTAATGAATAATTTTCTTTTAATTTCATGCTAACTAAAAAAAGTCAAAGTTGAATTTATAAGGGTTAATGACATGTAACAACGTACTTTCTTATTTGTGTCATTATCAGATACGAACCTAGAAAAGTACAACAATACCCATCCAACTTTTAAAATTTGTTTCATTATCATATGTTTGCTTACGTGGCAATACAGGCAACCAGCTACACCGGTAAAAAACAATACGTTGATTTTTTATTTTTTTAAAACATAAAAAATTAGACACAAAATCTCTTAAACACAACCCGCATCTCACACATTAGGCACAAAATCCATTATCCATCACCATCTATCGAACACCCCCAACCAACCACCATTACCGCCGATGCCATCAATCAATCTCCTCTTCTTTCTCCCACTACTAAACCTGTACCTTTTTCATCATGAAAGAATAACCCGATAAAATGTAATAACATTCACCATTTTAATGAAATGGAATTGTGCCGAAATCAAAATAGCAGTCATTGTTAATGATTTGGTCTTAAATGAAATGGGCGAATGTTCTTTGAAATGTTTGTTAATGAGTGTTTCTATTTAGCCTAGATAGTGGTACAAAAGAGAGGTTTAGTATGGTAGGTATAATTTTAACTTTGCTTTTTCTGGGTTTGGGAGATGGATTCCAAAATGAAAGGAAATCAATCGGATTGTTAAAAGAATTATGTGAACACAGATAATTGATTTCAATATGTTGTGTTGGTGTTTGTGGGTTTTCGTATAGTGTTTTGGGGTTTTAATTTTGGGGATTGTGAAGGTGATGATGGTGGTATATAGTTTTCTAACTCAGTATTTTGATTTGATTTCTGGAAATATTGGGTAGTGATAAAGTTGAGTATATAAAGAGGATGAAAGTAGGGGTGAGCATGGTGCGGATCGGTGCGGATTCTGACAAAAACCACACCGCATCCGCAATTGCGGTTTTTAAAAAGTGAGAATTCGCAACCGCACGGTTTTTGCGGTTTCGGTTTTGTGGGTTTTTCGTAGTTTTTGCGGGTTTTGCGGGTTTTAACCGCACCGCACCATCACTTATGATTTATATAATTAATGTCGGTTTTTGCGGTTATTGGTTTACAATGTTGGTTTTTTCGGTTATAACAATGCATATATTTAATATAAACACACACATCACTTAGAATATTATTGATAATATACACTAGAAGCCTTATGACACACATTAAATGATCAATGTGCCGTTTTTCGGTTTTATAAAATTAATGTGCGATGCGGATTTTGCGGTTCGGTTTTACGGGTAAAACCGCAGCCGCACCGCATTTTGCGGTTTTTATTTTTTCTTAAAACCGATCCATCGGTTTTTGCCGTGGTGCGGTTTTTATGGTTTTGCGGTGCGATTTATGCTCACCCCTAGATGAAAGATTGTTGGAGATGTTAGGTGAGTTTGATGGTTGAAAATGGAGGTGATTATAAGAAAAAGATAAGTTAAAAATGAGTGCTAAAAATACTAAAATACCCTCATGTGCGTATCACATGACGTAGAATGACGTGGCATGTACATGTGTCACGTGACGTGGATTTAGGGGGCTGACATGAAACTCAACGGTACAAAAAATGACATGGCATGTACATGTATCATGTGACGTGGATTTTGTAGGTAAAAAGGGTCAATTTGCTGACGAAAATTCTATTCAACCCTAGCTTAGTTTTAAGTTTAGAAAAAATTGTGATGGGTAAAAGCATATCTGAAGAAATATGTGAACTAGTCTTGTTAGAGCATCGCACATGTATCACAGATCTTCCTAACGATTCTTAATTTGTATTTGATACTCGAAAAGTTAAACGACAGAGAAGACCAAAACTCTTTTGGCCGAACCTGTCACTGTTTTCTTAATATTCAAAATTCCAGTCGTAAATACTTGAAAGTTGGATATCACAATTTATCCTCTGTTATTGACCGGTTGTTATGGAGTCTTGTATTCTTGTTTAAGTAAATTACAAATGTATGACTCTAGGTTGCATTCTCTTGATCTGTCTTTGTGCACTAATGTAACCGATAAAAGTATTGCCTCGTTTGCTTCTGGTTGTCCGTCATTATCAGTTATCATTATTTATCATTGTTCTTCTGTAACCGATAATGGGTCGAAAATTTTAACAAGTTTTTGTAAGTCTTTAAAACGAATGGATTTATTTTTTGAACATAAAAACGAATGGATCTTACTTTTTGCTTTAACATAAGTTACCATTGTTAGGAAGGCCACAGGTACTAGAATTTGGCCTTGACCATCTGTCCTCCAGGAAAGTGTTTGTGTTTGCCATGTTGATTGACAGAAGTGTGGAAGGATTTTGGTATGCAGTGTATATGTAAGTGCAGTATGCAATGAAGTATGCAAAAATAGAACTTGGAGGGAAAAGTAACACAGGATATATTAGTAACACGAAATTGATTATAATTAACTGTCATACATACAACCTATTATAACATACTAAGAGGTGTCTTATGTGAAAAGATGTGATGGTTCGTTTGAACCAACAGATGTGACTTTTCACAAATAACTGTCA